>JADRCD010145541.1:5970-20221 GCA_019843815.1 Montemys delectorum
GTGCAATAGGAAGAACTAAGGAACAGACACACAAATCTGGGTGCTTCTTAGTTTTCTGACTGGTGGAGTACAGCAGGTACTGTTTTTGTGTGTCATTAAATCACTCAGTTTTTGTACCCCAAGGGCTCCTGTTTTGTAGGGGAAAGTAAAAGGAGACAGAAGTTGTGAAGTCACCTTCATTCTTTTCTCCAGCCCTTTCTTCTCACCCTGAATCACAGAGTTCCCACCTCTCCCATTCTGAAGGGCGCTTTCACCTCCTCCTGCCTCCCATAGCAAGATCCTGTCCCTGAGGCCTTGGGATTCATTATAAGGATATCCCATTCAGATAAAAGTCACTAAATAGGCTGGGTAGTGGTGGCGCATGCCTTTAATCCCAGCACTTGGGTGGCAGAGGCAGGTGGATCTCTGAGTTCTAGGCCAGCCTGGTGTACAGAGTGAGTTCCAGGACAGTCAGGGCTACACAGAGAAACTCTGTCTTGAAAAAAAAAAAAAAAAGGCACTAAATAGAGGTGTGTATCTCAGAGCCAGAGTACCTACCTAGCATATTTCATGCCTGTCACTGACAAATATACTATAGCCTGGTTCTAGACAGAACAGCAGTTCAATAGAGAAATTTACATTAAGAACTTGGACCACAAAAGGAAGGGTGTGGTCAGTTCTTCCAGAGAATGGGAAGATGAGAAGCTGCTTTTTCTGAAGAGAAAAGAGAGTAAACAGTAGGGCAGGGGGCGCTTTTCCTGTTGCTTGTGCGGCTGCTGGGTAGACGGCTGGTCTGTACCACTCTTACACAATGATGGCTTTCTGGATGATCATCCAGTGGCTGCCCTGGCTGTCCTGTCTTCTGTCCAGGAGGGACTCACCTAGGAATGTCATTTCTCACTCAAACCCCCAAAGTTTTCAGGGGTTTCCAACTGTATTTCTGAACACTCTATTATGGTAGCGTTGCATTTTTCAAGGTTGCCAACGTACCCACCCTTCCCAGTTCGTAGCGTCTATGCTCAGAGTGCTTCCACTTTTAGGAGTGCTCCCAGGCTTCTGTCAGGGTTCTTCAAAGCACTCTGGCAGAAGACCATGTTGGAAATTAACAGGACTAAATTGCTTTAGCTTTTCCGCCAGGGTTTGTTTTTTTTTTTTTTTTCAGCTTTTAGGAGACTTGACTTCTCACGAGGCTTGTTTAAATATCCTGAGCCTGTCACGTTTCAAGGAGATTCTTAGATATATTAATTTTAGATGCTACTGTGAGTCTGTCTTACTCCATTTTTCCCTTCCATAAGAAATAGTTGTGGCTTGACAGTTTACAAAGCAAGGAGGTTATTTTGGGCTTGGGGAATAAGAGCAAGCTTTCAGTGGCTTCAGTTCTACTGTTGGTAATGGACTTGTAGGGCTACATTGCATTGGGGAAAAGCCGATAGAGAACAGTCTGTGCAAAGAAACAAAACAGGAAGATACACCCTTTCTAAGAAGCCACTCTGTGGTCCATATTCCAGTCCCATGAGACTGCTCACTTGGAGAGATGGAATGAAGGCATTCATGAGGCCTCCACCGTTATGATTCAAGTCCCTCCCAAGAGTTTTTGCCTCCCAACACTGCCACCCACAGAAGAAAAAAACTCTCAACGTGAATGTGAGAATGAACAAATATACTCAAATCATAACACTGACTAGGCTAACTCAGAAATGCCATCACCGGCCTTGCGTCCACCCACCAACACCAGCGTGGACTTCTGTTGGTCCAAACTCTTTCAGATGTGGAGGTGAAAGTGAAAATTCCCCATAGCTCCTGCCACTCTTGATCTACCTCCCTGGAGTAATTGCCATGCTGACAGCCATGAGGAAGCTTGATGCATTACTGAGATGAAGACCCGATGCACTAGAATCCAGACAGAACTCCCATAGCATAATTGGAGACTGGTTCTCCTCACCACTAAGCTATACTTCCCATATTGTTTTGTCCATTGTGTGTGTGCATGGATATGCAGCTTTTGGTGTGTGTGTGTGTGTGTGTGTGTGTGTGTGTGTGTGTGTGTGCGTGTGGAGATCAGAGGAGAACCTAGGTGCTGCTTTTCAGGTGCTATTTACTTTTGCTTTTTATATATTTATATCTTTTCAACAAGATGTCTCATTGTTCTGGAACTTAATAATTAGACTAAACTGGCTGTCTAGCAAACTCTGGGATTCTACTGATTTCTCTGTCTCTGATTCTGCTATTCCACGTATGTACCACCATGCCGAGACTTTTTTAAAATTTTAATTGAAAAAAGTTATCTGATATATTCTGATCATGGTTCTCCTTCCTCTGCTCACTTTCAGATCCTTCCCACCTTCCTACCCACTCCATTTAACAAACCTTTTACTCTGTGTTTAGAAAGTAAATGAAAAGGCCAACAAACAAACAAACTAACTAACAAAAAATGAAAACAAAAGCCAAAAGAAATACACACATATACATATACACACACCACAAAAACAAAACATCAGAAAACATAACATATAGATAAAAGCATAGATTACATATATAGTATATAAGTAGTAATCAGGTATCATTTATTGGATGATTATGTAGTATGAAATCATCTATTATAATTACTAATTATATTGAATAATTATTAATATATATACAAATCTCTGTAAATGATCTCTTCCTTATGGTGATAGAAACAAAGTCAATTGGTAGTCACCTGTTCCCAAAAATTTATGAACAAAGGCAAAAAATCAGTTTATTAGACATTTAGAAGAATAAATAAAGTTTTGGACACAACAGTGTACCATCAATATTATAGTATACAATTACACTAACCTACTGTTAAGTTGAACCTGTTTAACAGATGAAATCTTTATGGTGTTGCCAAAAGGACAATAGTTAGTTGTTATATCTGGTAAAGTGGTAAAAATTACAGATTTTTATATCTCTACTTAAATATCCATACATAAATATACATTCTCCTGAATACATTTTGGCAAAATGCACTGACTGTAGTTTCTAAATGTTTAGTTCATCAAGACCTACAAATTTCGCTCATTTGTTAATGTCTTAGTTAGGGTTTTGCTGCTCTGAATAGAGACCATGACCAAGGCAACTCTTATAAGGACAACATGCCATTGGGGCTGGCTTAAAGGTTTAGAAATTGAGTCCATTATCATCAAGGTGAGAACATAGTAGTGTTCAGGCAGGCATGGTACAGAAGGAGCTGAGTTCTACATCTTCATCTAAAGGCCGTTAGTAGAAGACTGGCTTCTAGGCAGCTAGGACAAGAGACCTAAAGCCCATGCCCACAAGGCCACACCTACTCTAACAAGGCCATACCTGCTAAAAGTACCATTCCCTGGGCCAAGCATATTCAAACCACAACATTTAATAATGACACTAATTTTACCAAATACCTGGAGTTGAACTTGACTTCATCAGAGGGATGTACTCAGGGGCATTCAGCAGGAAACAAGTAACTCAGAACCAGAGCAGAAGGTATTTATTCTAGGGAGGGCATCATACCTCAGTTTAGTCACCTACAGGGGATTAATCACAAAATTAAATATTGGCCAATGCACTCAGGCCACATACAGCTCACTTGGCCACTGCCTGTGGATCTTATATTTAACTCTGACAATGTTTGAGTTTTTCTAAAAGGATGATGGTGCAGGAGGACCTGAGAGTTCTACATCTTCATCTGTGGGCTGCTAGGAGAACACTGGCTTCTAGGAAGCTAGGAGGAGAGTCTTTAAGTCCACATCCACAGTGATACCTTTGCTCCAACAAGGCCACACATCCTTATAGTGCCACTCCCTGGGTCAACCATATTCAAACCACCACAGTTAATAATCACACCATTGTGAAGAAAAATAGACGAACTCTTAGAAACATCAAAGTGCAACTTATATTTTGCACAATGTCAGTGGTTTCCACCTTGGGCAGAAGAGAAGTTGCCACCCACAACTCCCCCAGCTCTTCCACAAACAAGGCTGTAGCCCTTTCAAAGAAAACATTTGTGATATTCATTTGGTACGAATAATTCCAAGAAAGACCATGTACCTGGGAAGAAATCCTACAGATCTTATTTTCTAGAACTATGACACTCAACAGAGGAGTGGTTGATGGAATAAGAAAGGTATTGCCAGATCCACAGAGAATTCAAATACTGTGAAGGCAGAAGAGTGGAAAACATCCATGGATGAAAGGGAATTTTATTTGAGTATAAAATGTGCCTTTGAAGGAACAGCAGAAGCTACTGACATTATACAACTTAGCGAAACAAAAGAACAACTATCTTTATAGTCATATCTATCAAATTATAAGCCATACACACAGCACCAGGGCCAACCTTAAACTGTATGAGTTGCACAGGTTAGAAGGGTTCAAAGTCATTTGAGGCTCTCGCAACAACACTCTGCTCTAGGAACTCAGAATTCTGAAGTGTACATTTATGTGGCAGATGTTTTTCCTAAAAAAACATGGACTCTGGGGATTGAATACAGGTTTGCCTTGTGAGGCAAGCACTTTAGGATTTGAGCCGCCTAAGCCACCTACCCAATACTACTACTTATTTATTTCTTTTAAGGAAAGGTATCATTAAGTTTCCCATGCTGCATTTGACATTTTGCCACTCCAGCTGTAGTCCTCTGGGTAGTTGGATTGTAGATCTGTGCTACCACACCTGGAGCTGGCGTGTTTCTGATGTCCAGTTGTGTTCTGTAATTGATATGGGCTTTGACATTGTTTTCAAAAATGTTTGTATCTAGAATAGTAGTAAAAATGTGTGGGAGTGCCTCCCTCCGGAGCACAGTACAGGCTTGTTTGATTTCAGGATAGTAAAAGATAATGTGTGTTTTGTGGGCAAAGATTATGTAAGCTTGTGGGCAGGTCCATGTCAAATACTGGCTGCTTTTCGGCTGATGTTTTTCAGCTGTGGTGTAAACTCTTGAGAGCTTAGATACTGTATGAGCTACTTTGCTTCAACCACATGGGACATGAAAGCCATGTTTCCTGCTCTCCTTTGACCATGTGCTCCTTCACTTTGAAGTCTCATGCCTTCTGCCAGAATACACAAAGAGCGGAGACGTGCTTCTTGGCTTACAAGTAGGGTGATATCTCAAACAATTTTCAGTTCGTGGCTCAGTACTATAAGGAAAGTGCGTTGTTTCATCTCCTGGAGTTTACATCAGTCAGGCTGCCTAGAGACAAAGAGAGCTAAGAAAACAAATGCAGGCAAATGGACCTGAAAGTTCTAGTTGTTCTTGTTGCTCTCAGAATTGCTATACAGTTCCAGCTTACAGAGCTAAGACCAGGGAAGGTGTCAAATGCTTGTTTTGAACCCTACTGGTGAAGACTGAGAACAGACCGAGAATCTTGTACCTAGGTGCTAAGCAAATTTGCGTCAGTGTAGATTGCCAGAGAACAGAGGTTAGAGGAGGTATCCTCAAAAATAAAAACAAAACACCACCAACATTATCAAAATGATAGGGTATGTCGCCAAAACGATGAAGACCAAGAAGAGTGGAAGGACATGGGGATCAGATATTTGAATCCATGTTTGAGTGAGAACAGTATTAGAGCTTACCCCAAAGTGTGCAAGTTGGACTGATGGATGTTAAGTGCCTGAGAAACACTACTGTAGAATGCCTAAAGATGGAATGGGCTGTCACAATAGGACAGTGTTTCCTTGAAAGTAAATATACTTAGATAGGGGCAGATTCACTTCATGAGGCAGATGTTGGCACTAGATTGGTTTTAAGATTCCAGGAAGTTTAGGAGAGTTTAACACAGAAACAGCTCAGTTAATGCTTGAAGTGTAATAAGATATTCATGTAGTTAGTAAACCATTTACTCTGTAGTTTTACAAATGGGGGGGGGGGGATTCTATTTGAATTTGCTCAATCCTCTGCCATTTTTTTTAACAAGGGTTACCACTTATCTCTGAGAATACTATTTCCTTTTCTCATTTATTTTTTTCTCCCTTCTTCCATTTATTCTTCTCTACCTCTCCATCCTTTCCTTTTAAGACAGCATCTCACCACGTAGCCTAGGTTGACCTAAGACTCACAATCCTCCTGTCTCAGTTTCCAGAGTTCTGAGATTACAGGCCTGTGCCTTTACACATGACAGTCTTTTAAACAATTCCCACTCTTTTCAGCATTCGCTACCTCATCAAAGCAATGCTCTCTCTGGTCCACCTGTGTTCTGGGAGACAGAACTAATCATTACCACCGGCAATGGTAACAACTGGGCTCTGTGTGCAGCACTACCAAAGACGACCTGTGTCAAGCCTCATGGGGATCTCACAGTAATTTTCTCAGGTAAACTCTGTGTGATCCTACTTGGAATAAGCACCTTGAGATGCAACCTATTCAGTTTACTGAAAGTTGTACACCTCAAGTACCAAAGGGATCTGGAAAAGTTTCCCTTTCTATCACTTTTACCATGATCCATTTAAATTACTGACTCAGATGTGGAGAGAGAAGGATATAATAGTGTGTTAAAAAGGGATTGGGGTAGTGAATGGAGTGATGGCTCTAAGGCACTAGAGGAAACATTTCTTTGTGTCTCCTGGAATAGATACCAAAATAACCCAGGGCTGTTTGTTGGTCTCCTTAAGTTGCTCTGTTACAGCTGACTATATCTTATTTTAAAATGTGACGTCACTCCGTTCTTTACTCACTTACTCTCTTTCTTTTTGGTGGGATATATTGTCAATGTCCTATTTCACAACAATCATAAATTGTGACACAGATTGTTTTAGTAAGACCAGAACAATTTTCTTTTTCTTTTTTTTTTCAAGATGACTTACATAGACTCTCCCATGCCCCCAAGGAAGCTTCCAAACTCATGATCTTTTGTATTTAGTGTCCTTTTAGCTAGGACAGCAGGAGTGTAACTAATCTGATTCAGCTGGTATAGATTGTTATAAAACTTTTGTGAAATTCAGCAATTACATATCTGAACATTTATTTCAGAAAAATTAAACAACTTGCATCCAGACAAACACCTGTATAAGGATGTTTATAAGTAGCAATATCTGTACTAGCTCTAAACTTAAACCAAGTACATGTCCTTATGTTTGAGCAATGATTTAAACAGTGGTATGCTTACACTATGGGGCTCTCCTAAGGGATAAGAAATTGAACGGATCTCAAGGTCATTGTGGCCACTGAATATAAATCAATCTCAGAAGATCATGGCTGGCTATTTTATGTTAATTTGACCTGAGATGGAGTCCTCAGAGAGAAGATAGCCTCAAAAGGGAACATACCTCCATAAGGTTGCGCACTAGGCAAGCATGTAAGGCATTCTTGGTGACAGATGGGGGAGGACTCAGCCCACTGTGGGTCACCCCTGGACTGGTGGTTCTGGGTTCTGTAAGGAAGCAGGCTAAAGAAGCCACGGGGAGCAAAATCAATAAGCAGAAGCCCTCCGTGATCTCTATGCATCAGCTCCTGCTTCCAAGTTCCTGCCCTATTTGGGTTCCTGTCCTGACTTCCTTCAATGATGAACAGTAACATGGAAGCAGAAGCCAAATAAGTTCATTTTTTCCCCACATTGCTTTGGTCATGAAGTTTTTATCACAATGATAGTAAACTTAAGATAGGTATCGACTACCTATTCTAATATATTAGCCTAACAACGCTAATATAAGATGTTAGTGATGAAGACTCACCACTGCAGTGATGAGTGGGGGGGTGCCCCATCAGAAGAGAAGAGGTTAAGGAGACCTCCATACTGATGGAGCAGTTCATTTTTCTAGATTGTGGTGGTGATTGTAGAAATCAGCCTACTCAAGATGAATGATATTAGACTATCTATAGCCATTGCACCATATCATTGCCTGGTTTGAGTACTGTTCTATAGCCATTGTGTAAAATGGTATAGAAGGTACAGTACCGTGTCCGTACCCTTTATTCAACTTCTTGTGAATCCACAGTTACTACAGATTCACACTATTCGTTCATTCTATCCATTTTCTGTGTGAATTCTAAGTCCTTTACTTGACATATCTCATGTACCCCACACAATGTTGTAAAGTGGGTGTTTTAACTCCTGATTTACAGCTGACAGAAATAAAGATTTAAAAGTCAAAATTACGACTTAAGTTCTAAGTGGTAGAGTGTTTGCCTGAGATGTACAAGGCCTTATGTTCAGTCCCTGACACTTACAAATAAATAAGAAAATAAAAAAATGCGGCAAGGACTCTGTAACCAGAAAGTGATTAGGCTAAGAATCAGGCGAGATTATCTGCCTCTTCACTGTTCACTGTCTCCGTCCACCTCCACACTGACTTATTTTAGTGAACAGCTTTATGATCATTTGGTTATTGGCCATTGCCAGAAAAGCAAAAGGAAAAAGCAGAGCCTGGAATACTCTTATGTAGGTCAGATCTCCAGATGACACTTGAGTGTGTGTTAATTGGTCTTAGACCCAGAGTGTCCAGAGCTTAAACTTCTGAAGTGTAGACAGGACACAAACACAGGCATGGCTCAGTTCCTCTTGCCTGATTTATAAATTCCACTCATTTTTCTAACATCAGATTTTACCTTTGTTGTAATCATTTCACCCCTTTCCAGTAATAAAGAAAATGATGCCTTTTGATGGAGGGGAACTGGCTTCAGAATTTCCCGAGGAATGCTAGCTTTTATCTCACAAATCCTCCTATAGTTCAGATTGATCCATATATGGATATTTGGAACACCTTTTGGAGCTTGGGGAGTTGGGGTCTCCTTTGGACCCAACACTGGGCTCTGGAATGGCCATTTGGGATGTCATTTGTAGAAAGCTAAGCAGAGCTGTTCCCAAGAATTGCATGAGGTGAGTGGTGTCACGCTGTACGTAACAGAAGGCACTGAGAGGAAGAATCTGCATTCTATGGAACAGAGACTTTCACTCTGGTAAGAAAGCAGGCACAGGCGAAAGTCTTTCCTGAATCTTGGCCTTCTTCAGCTGCAAAGCAAGGTCATTTCTGATGTCAGACCTACCAAGCTGTCTCAGAAAGGTTTAAACAATATTTTTCTGTTTGTATTTAATTATCCTAGTTAATTTTGGTTTAGTTTATTAATTTATCTTTCTACTGCTCTTTGATGCAACATACGGCAAAGATGTTGTTGTTGATGCTGTTATTATTATTATTATTATTATTATTACTATTATTATTGCTATCATTTTGAAGTTTCACTATGCTGTGCTGGCTGTTCTCATTTTCCTGGGCTTAGTTACTCTTCCTGGCTCAGTCTCTCCAATCCTGAGAATATAGACCACCACTATATTAGCTAGATTTACCATTGCTCATCCCCCCCATCCTCTCCTTATCCTTCTCCCCTCCTATTCCTCATCCTCTTCCCCCCCACCCCCGCTAGAGATTGGGACCAGGGTCTTACACTAAACATGTGCTCTGCCACTCAGCTCTACTCCTGGTCTGTAAATAATTCTTTGCTTAGTTTTTTTCTGTGTATAGCTCCTTCGCATACATGAATGCCTGTACACCCCTTTCATGCCTAATTGTGGCAGTCAGGGCTCACAGCTGGGTGAAACTAAGCTTCCCTTCCTCCTTTGGCAGCATGCACAGCACCTTCTGCACCAGGAACACTAGCTAGTAGGGATGACACTTGAAGGTGAGAATTAGTTTTATTTCTCCGTGTTCAGTGGTTAAAAGATGGGGTAATACTGTTAACTTCTACAGGATAACTAAGAGCTCTGGAATTAACCTATAATGCTTTGGATGTCCAAGGGATCCCACTAGCCAACAATGCAAAAGAAGAGTGCATTCCTGGTACTAAGTACTTTTAGTTGCTAGCATGGGATGATCCAGCTTGCCATTCTTGGACATATACCCAAAGGATTTTATGTTCTCCTATATGGAGAATGACTATGCTCTTGTGTTGGAACATGGTCCATGAATGTAGCTGCGTGAGAGTAATTTTGAGTGCTTGTGAGAAAACTCCAATAAAATATAACAAAAGTCTTGTGACATCAGCTCTCTAAAGCCCAGGATTGTTGTTGGAGTGTATTTGAATTCTCCTCCCAGGTATAGTAAATAGGAGTATGTTTGCTTTGGATTATGCACGGCTGTTACTTAACCACCAATCACTTGTCCTTGTAGTTGTACATAGCTGGAAATTCTGTGAACTTTGCTCATATGATCTTGACTAATCTTCTGACTATAACTTGTCTGATGCTCTAAATAAAGCTGGCTATTGCATGAGACTTTAGTCCACTTCACTTTTAGGATCCATTCTCCCTGTTCCCACCACCTCTAGAGTAGTGACATTCACGACATGAGCATAGCCATGTCAAGGACTCAGACTCACAGGAATAGCAATGCTTTCCCCTGGTTCAAGTACAGTCTTGATAGTATGTGCCAAAGGTCCCAACCTCAGCTTCCTCCTCCCAGATGATGCCACCTGAGATTTCCTGTACAGAGACATCACTCTAGGTCTACTAAGTCACCTCCTTCAGCTCCATATAGGTAAGCCCACTTCCCCCTCCACTTGTGTATAATGAATCCAGTCTCTCCTTCACCTGTATATGGTGAACTCACCTCCTCCTTTAGGGTGATGAGGCTTCACCGTCAGAGTACATGGCTCACCCTTCCCCAGCTTTTCTGCAATGTGTCTATGAATGTTGTGTGTGCTCCTGCCACCCCATTCAGGACAACCTCAAAGCGATTCATGCCATGATCTGCAAAATACATGTTCTACTCTTACATGTTCATTGTTGCTCTATTCATAAATGTTAGAAAACTGAAGAATCCTAGATGTCCATCCACTGATGAATGAATAATGAAAATGTCCACTTCCACAGAAATAATATTTTAGGGAAAGTTATGTAATTCTATTTCAGTTAAGATATATTTAATAAAGGGAAAGTACTAAATAAGATATTCAAAGAATGGTCCTGTGAAGGTTCTATGCCCAGTGTAGGGGAATGCCAAGGCCAGGAAGCAGGAGAGGGTAGGTTGGTAAGCAGGGGGAGAGGGGAGGGAATAGTTTTTTTTTCTTTTTTTTTCTTTTTCCTTTTCTTTTTTTTCAGAGGGGAAACTGAGAAAGGAGATATCATATGACATGTAAATAAAGAAAATATCTAATAAAAAGATATTCAAAGAAAAGAAAAATTACATTATAAAATTGTAAATAAATTGTACGTATGCATGTAAATAATCTAGCACTCCTGAGTAAGGTATCCAGACATGGAAAAGGAAACATCAGATGTGGTCTCTCATTTCTGGTTGTTACCTTTGAATTTTTAGGTATATGTGCTCCATTTAGAATACCTACACTGGTCAGTAATTTAATGAGGGATGAGTAATGGCTGGGATCTTCCAGTGAGGGGAAATGGAACATAATAATCAAAAGGCTTAAAGGAAAAAAATGGAATAAAAAGGGTTAAATTGGGGTGGGGTGGGAAGGCTGGGTAGAGTGGAATATCAGGAGTTCAGGATAACTGAACTAAGGATTTTGTGAAAAAAGCCGTATGGAAACCTAGTACTATAGAAGCTTCCTAAGACAGACAGACAGACAGACAGACAGGCAGGCAGGCAGGCAGACACACACACACACACACACACACACACACACACACACACACACAGGTTTAATGGAGATACTCTTACAATGAGGGGACAATACCAGACAGTCTGTGGTTTTTATTCAGGTCTCTTTTTAGCATTTTCTTTATTTTGGAGCTATAAACCAATTTATATGTTGCTTCTCTATTGTCTAGCATTCCCAATATACATTAGTTTCATTAATTAATAATTATTATGATTACTTATAATTAGTAATGATAATTACAAATTAATTGAATCATTTAATTAGGTTATGCTGAGGGTCAAACCCAGATTCTTGTACATTTTATGCAAGTGTTTCCTCATTAAGCATATTCTGTCAAATATCTTTTCATAGTTTAAAGATGTGGCTATGTCTGTGTCAGAACCTACGAGATGGTCAAAACGACCTGACCTCATGTCATGAATGAGGGCAATTTCCAGATCTTCTCACCTGCCCGTCCTTCAGGTTACTCTGCTCAAAGGCTTCCAGGTTCATTGCTTAAAATTAGGAAGCTTGAGATTTCCAGGCTGAGTTTTTGAAACCCAAGATTTTCCATGGAGGTCTAGTCACTCGGTGTTCACCCAGGCCTTTCTCCTCAAGAGGTTCCTGGGACTATTAAGAACTTTAATGCAAACAAGAGGCCGACCAGACTATAGCACTCTAGTGTTGTCTGTCTACAGCAAGCACATCACAGCACGATGATAGGAAGTGTTTAGATGGCGGGGACTGGCCTCTTCATGACACAGGAACATGTGGGCGTCTGCCCAGAACAGAGTTCTTACCTCCCTGCAGTCTTTCCAGGGCTTGCTTTCCGGTCCTGCTAACTAACTTAGACTTGGAAAAACTTAAATCTTGATAAGAAAACAAAGGCATCTATTTTAATTACAGGAACATTTTGCCAGTGATTTGCTTTGAAAGCCTGCACAAAAGTTAAAAACTATCGCAATGAAACAGGGACACATATGATGCTATAGGGCTGTTGTGAGGGGCATTTCATGTGAAGGGGTATTTTATGACAAGGACACAGAAGGTGACTCTGTGAGGCTGCTATGAAGGGTGCTTTAGGATGTACCCTAGCTTGTTTAGAGGGGTCAGAGCTTAAACTTGGAGATCACAGTAGCTTATCATATTTGAGTCTACCATCAGATAATTAAAAGTTATTCAATATAGCCTTTTATAGATGTTAAATCACTGATTTCTTGTGACACAGTTTTTTTTTTTATAACTTATTGTGCAAGATCTTGTTTCTTTTTGCAGCCCTACACAGTATGTTGGCAAACTTGTAGTCATTTCCCACAGTATGGCTGTTTTGGCCAATGACTGAGCATATGTGGGTGTGGTCTCATAGGCTAATATTGTCTCACATTATGGTTGTCTTCTTTGCTTGGGTAAAGTACTCTATGATCTTCAAATATGAAAGTCAACAAAGTCACTCGATATACATCTCTGTAGTTAAGTGACATGTGACTGTCTACTGAGTCCAGATGAGGAAAGACTCCTCTTGTTTGGCAAGTTTTTCTTCACTTGTACTAAAGGACTCCACCCCATCCTAGTATTGATGGAAATTCACAGACAAATCACAACTTACTTCCATATTTATATTTTAAAGGTACTTTTCACTTCATGATGCAATACATTTTTGAGAGAATCTGTTTAATTTTTATATTGTCGAATAGTGATCTTAAATAAATAGGTAGGTGAAAGCCGTGAGACAAAGCCTTATTGGTTAGAAATTGATGTCTATTACACATAACTGCTAAAAAACAAATACAAAGGCATTTTTTGTTTTTTAAACTGAAGACACGTTAAATGGTCCAAATTTAGTGTGAAGAACCAAAGGAAGTTGGCCTCCAGGAAAATAGAGCTTATCCATTGTCTTCTATTCTCCCTGTAACCACCTTGATGGGAGTAAGACTCTGGGAGCCAGAAGAGCAAGAAACATATCACAGGGTTCCCACTCACAGCTTTAATACTGTACTAGGTACTCTAACTTTCAAACTTGCTACCTCCAATCTCTAATTTCTGCTCACCAGCCTCTGACTGAGTACCTGGTACCCTTTCCATGCCATGTTTCCTTCATCCTCACACACTGTTGATTTAGCTGTGAAAATCTTATAGTTTTGTAAGTTCAACCAAATTTGGAACCCTCATCTCAGGTCAGTCCTCACCAGGCAGCTCTCCTCATTTCTCTGGCTTCACAGGAAGGAACAGGGAAGTAAGAAGCTTATCTCTGTCTTGTGCCGTGGAATTTATTGCTTATAATAAAAAGATGTGTGGAGCACATCTGTCCTTCCCACTCGCAGTGTTCCTGGATCTTGGTTGCCTATCAGGACTTCGCTTTTTCCTTCGGGGAGACTATTTTCTTCATGTGAGTCAAGTCGTGTCAGATCTACATACAAGCCTACCATGCCAAGTGACTTGTATAAAAATCTATGTGAGAACCATTAGTCAGTCTTGCAGAAATTTGAGTTTGGACATGTGGAGTTGATAGATTTATGGAAAAGCAGAAAGTGGAAAAGTCCCTGTGGTGAGTCATTCCAGCTATGGCAGGCAACTTGAGAAACTGATTCTTTAATTCACACAAAGGTTCTCAGAGCTGCCTTAAACCTGTTTTTTCTTCTTTCTTTACTGATTGTGTCTTTCTCTTATTTGTTGCTTTCCTCCATCTAAAACGTGGTCAGTGTATGTGTGTGTGTGTGTGTGTGTGTGTGTGTGTGTGTGTGTGT
>JADRCD010145545.1:0-10472 GCA_019843815.1 Montemys delectorum
ACAGAATTTAGACTCATTATGGACACACACTCCTGAGTGATTGTTTCCAGAACAGTTTTAACTGATGGTAAAATACACTCACTATGTGGATGGCACCATTGCACAGGCTTGAGGCCCAAGCTGCTTAAAAGAGAGCAAAAGGGTGGAACATCAGCATTGATCTCCCATTGCTTCCTGACTACACACAGCCACCATCTGTTTCCTTCACCATGCATGCCTTCTCCACCTTGATGAACAGTAACCTCAAATTCTACAATATTCCTTCCTTAAGTGCCATTGATCAGATATTTTGTCACATTGATGAGAAAACTCACTGACATACTGAGTCTCAGTCTGGGAATGGGAACTTGGTACCTGACTTCAGCATCACTTGCTGCTATAGAACACTGTTTTCTGAGTACAACAAGACATCACCATCTCAATGAGAGCAGCTGTGACTACCCACAAGCAACCCTCAAGATTAAGCCTATTGGTGTTCACTTACAAAAGAACAGGATGAGGATAGTCATTAGGCAGTCAGCTGAGATTCAAGCGACTCACTCCTTCCTACACATCCTTCCAAGCTGTAGGTACGCATATATTTTTTTTTCCCAATTGCATCGGATCTCATGGTCTCATGAAATGATATAGTCTGCAGAGTGCACAAGGTCAGATGAAGGGAAAAGGGTTTCTTCTATGCACCTGAGAGTACTGAACAGCCATAATGGGGTAGAATGCTTTGGGTCATCTCTGCTGTAAGTAAACCCTCACACATTTCCAGGTAAGCAAGCCCAATGAAGTCATTGGTTCAGCAACCTAGACTTGGGTGGAATCATTACTTTCCAGATGTTCATTGTCCTCAGAGAAACTTTACATGACACTCACACATGTTCCCTCAAAGATGCTAAGTCACCCCATCTAGTCATAAAGGCCCTGCTGTCAATTGTATGGAACACATGGATGTCTGGGGCTGTTCTATTCCAGAAGGTGAAGCACTGAATGGTCAAGAAGAAAGAAAGACAGCAAAGAAGAAGTATAGCTGATGCACCGTGCCTAGTAAACCCGGTGCACTGTTCATAGTGCACAGGAAACAGAACATAAGTTCTGTTTCCCTAACTCCACAAGCGTCTGCCTTTGAAAAGAAGCTGTGATCTTGAAATAAGGGATGGGCAAGGGGAAAGGCAAGAAGGGAGTGGACCAGAGGGAAAAAAAACAAAGGAAGATGAGAGATACAAGGGGATACAAAAGGGCCATGGTGGGTGGGAAGTGAAAGAGATGAGAAACAAATCTTTCTTCAGTAGAAGCCAACTAATAGACAAGGAAAAGGGCCATGTCTGTTTCCAACAGAGTGAGGCTGATCAGAGGAAAGTGTTAGTAGATCGTCACAGTGTTCTGCCTCATGCTACATAAAATGCTAGGGTCAGGACAGCTGATATTTAAATGCTTAATAGGTTCTCAGTCTTTCAAAGCATGGAAAGAGCAGTGCCCCATGATGCACGCACATAAATAAATTAGGGAAACTATATGGTGTTCTGAGTGACTGGCTCTTAGAGAGGAGATAGAAAGGCGCCCTTGTCTCAGAGCCAGTGATCTTTGAAAAGGCGAGAGCTTTATGAGAAAATGCAAATGACTGATTCATGTGTATTTTTGGAGGGGGTATCTGGCATTTTAAAGAGTGCCTTGGTATTAAGAAGGCTAGACACAACATGAAAAATCATCCACAAATGACCATGCTGTAGTAGAATGTTCTGACATTTTCCAGGAGTTCATTTTTTAGAACAATCGCTCTGTGTGCACTTCTGCAGAGCTGCCCATGTTGCTGAAATCAAGCCCTTCTGGGATTCAATAGATGCACTATTTTTACACGTGCAAATTGTACAGGCTTTCTAAAATAAAACTGCTGGGCTAGAAACTCCATTATCCTTCAACTTCCACAAGTGAAAAACATCTTCTGTAGCTAGTAGCAGATTGCCAGCTGATGAAGGAATGAACAAATACAATAGTATTGCTTTGATTTTCAGAGTACTTCAAATATACACGTATAGCCCTAGAAAGGAAAACACTCCCAAGCCACTACTTGTCCTGGATTTCTACCTACTTTGTAGTGGCATAGGGGTGGGGATGGTTCCAATTCATTCCTTTTCAAAGTTGTTTCTCATGAATTTGACTCACTTTGGGGGAATTCCAGTAACAGACAACATTCACTTAGTGCCAGGTATGGTTTTAAGCCATTTCATATGTCTTCACTTGCTGATTTCCTGAAAGACTAATTTTACCTGGCACCATCAAGGTGAATTCTTGAACTCCTACTCCTAATTGGAATTTTGACAGCTACAGTTTCCTTCTAGGGTGACAAGAAATAAGATAGCAGAGAGAAACTAAGCTCATCTGTCAAGTCAGTAGGTCAGAGCACACTGGCCTGAAGCCTTGGAGAACTCAGGAAGCTGAGTAATTAAGATGCCTGATGCTGCCATAGGAATGATTCCAAGCCTAGAAAGGGTGAAACCACCCTCAAGGCATGGATTTACAGAGGATGATCCATGCAAGGAAAAAAAGAAAGAAAGAAACTTAAGCATTTGGAATTAAAGACACTTCTACATTTTACTCCGACACACTTAGCTGGAGCATAATTTATCAACTAGGTTCTAAAGCTTTTATAGATAAGCTCTACATCATGGTAGGTCATGTAGGAAGCTATTGGTCTCAACCTACTAAGAAATTTTTGCAGGATTTCAATTAATGAATTGATTCTTAATATGAAAGAGTTGTGATAAATCCATGAGGTGTCTAGCTTGACTTTGGAAAGATGGCAATATCTAGAACATTTTTAAAGATTCCCCTTGCCTTAGGTATATGCTGGGACACTGTAGATTGAGAAATCAATAAATCTTCATTTCCATAACAACTAAAACAGAAAAGGCAAAACAACTTTGATAATTCGAGATATTCAAAGATAAAGAAAACTTGACCACTATTGCGTCATTATCAGCAAATGCATGGGCATTTTTTTTTAATTCCTTGCTGTAGAATTTGTCTTATGCCACAGAACTTTATAGCCACACACACACAGGGTTATGTACATCACAGTTTAAATGTATATTTTCAATGTGATGAATGTAATTTTCTTTCATTGAAAGTTTGTCTTGAAAATTCTGACTCTGCTAGATTAGACTAAGGTCTGTGGTCTTCAAGATCTTCTCTACTATTTATAAAGCAAAATCCACTGTGGATGTGCCTCTGCCTTTGCTGCTTCTAAATAGACACTCTAAAGTGCAGAGGAGACAATACAGGCATGCAGAGGATGGCTAGAATTTAAATGGAAGTCAGTTGCTCCAATTTTCTGCTGTCCCCTCAGAGGAATGGGAAGAAATTGCCACTGTAGTCAAATCTCTAGTTTCTTAGCAGCAGTGCTTCACTGTGACCACTGATGAACAGTGATGGCTCACTGCCATCATAGGACTGTCTTCCTACAGGGACTCAGCAGCTGAACACTGAAGCTATTTTCTCTCTGAACATGAGGAATTGATGTCCCTTCTCCTGGGGTTTCGATCAGTGTTTATTACAGTGGTAATGTGGTGAGCAGCGCTAGCTTTGTAGTATGATGGGCAGAAGAAGTGCATTTCTAATAAATGAGGATACAGTTGGGCTAAAGATATGTTAAATTTACTCAGTAAATACTTGTTTACTTAGAATCTTGTTCCTGTTAATGATGTCAGCCACAATCAGATGGTACAAGACATACTGAGCATCAGTATAAGATCATTTCAAGCTAATTTGTTTTCCTAAATTTTCTAATTACCCCTTACTATCAAATAGCTTTCTTTCAAGAAAATTGTGGAATGCTTTATTTTATCACAGAAACTTAATGGGCACAAACTACTAAGCAACAAACCAGAACATCTTGGTTAAAATAAAAAAAATAGAAAAAAATCCTATTTTTCTAACACAAGGTAAAACTAAGATTAGTGAAACTCTATAAAATACAAGATGCCTTAAACAATGGATTTTACTTTTTAAATAAAACCGTCTACTGTGCCACAAAGCACTGCCTTCCTGAGAGCTAAGTTTTTCATGCTCATCATTCTGATCACTTAGAGTAGCAATAGCCCTTGATTGAAAAATATTGGGTCCTTGTCTTAAGGAGGCAAAGTTTAACAGGGATGTAGCCACCCAAATATATATATAAGGTGAAATTAAAGTGAAGATTCAAATGAATCTCAGCTATACAGGGGATTATTTTGCCGAGCCTGAAGCAGCAGACCGATTCTTGAGAAGTTTCTGACTGGATGCTCTGAGGGTTTCCAAACCAGACTGGAGTGAAGCTGTTCACGGCAGTACCAAGAACTGAACAAATAGGAAATAACCCATCTGCAAGGGAGTCATACATAGATTCACTACATATTACCTATTCACACCTAGAGGGGGAAATGGAATTTAAAATATATCTGCATTGTTACAACTCAATAAAAAAAATGCTGTATGAAACAACCAGAGAAACTGCAGAAAACATACATGTATGATTCCATAGGTTTAACACGTTATACAACACACAAGTTAGCTGAGTACTGTGTTGCATGTCTTTAATCCTAGCATTCAGGAGGCCGAGGCCAAGGGATAGTGAGTTTAAAGCCAACCTGGGTTACATAGAAAGAGCCTGTGTCAAACATCTGCGATATTTAAGCATATTGTTTATAGGCAATGACAGGAAAAAAAGGGGGTAACATGTAATAATATCAGGAGCACATATTCCAACTCGGGCACAGTGATTATCTGTGGAGAGTAATAAAATTGAATTGCATTTCAGTTGTGATTATAAAGCATTGCTTTGCCAGAGAGATCAAACACACCTCTGACAAATTGTTAAACAGATATTAAATCTGGAAAATAGCTAGATGGTAGATACTATTTTATGTTTGCTAGTTTGAAATAGTATACAGAAAACTAAATGGAAAAAAAAATTTGTCAAGTGTTTCCACCTGGCTTACTATGGTCAAATGAATATGGTCAAATGCCTAATAGAAGTAAAGTTAGTTACATCCTAATTTTACCACACTAACTACTGAGTTGCAACTTTCAAAATACTTGTTCTCACATGACTCCCCCTCAACTTAAGGCAGGGGCCAGCCAAGTCTATTGTGTTACTCTACCATTTGTGAGCTTGCCACCCCCATATAAAAAAGTAAACACGGAGCTTACATGGTAGCTCAGCATGTAAAGATACATACCACTAAGTCTGAGAACCTGAGTTTCAACCTGTGCTCTACATGGTGGGACTAAAGAACTAATTCCAAGAAACTGTCCTTCGAATTCTGCACAGTCATGTACATGTGAACTAATGTGTGTATACACACACACACACACACACACACACACACACTGCAAATAAAAAAAAACCTATTGAATATCAGTTTCCTGCTGTCTGAATTTTTATTAGTGTTCAAGTTATTAATTGACAGCAGAATTGTCATGAATTACACCTTCATGCTCTGAAATTGATTTTAAAATATAATTAATATTGATTGAAAAACAAACATCACAAAAGTGTGGCACACATGATTATAGCAATTTACTATAATTCACACCTAAATCTATCATAAGCAAGTGAGTTTAAAATGAATTAGTCATATATACAGAGGCACATTTATATAGCTGAAGCTGTTGACTGTAACAGTAATTGAAAAGTGGATTACTGTGGAGAAAAGGCAAAATGGTCATTGCTGTTCTTCAAAAATGTGTATTTATGGCAAAATCACACTTGTCAGATCTGCTCAAGGAGAGGGGTGCTGGGTTAAAATTTGCACATTTGGGAGGGAAAGCGAAGCTTTATTTACCATTGTCAACAGGATTTGACAAATCCTGAAGAGGGCAGTATTCTGGGCCTAAGAGATATATCTTTTTTTCTTATCAGATCTTTTCTAATGAAATAAATCTCTGTATTCAAACAAATGAAGAAGTGAGACTCATGGTTTGTTAAAATGATGTGTGTGATGTTCTTCAAGCCATCTACAGAGAACACGAAAAAAAATAGAGAGGAAAAATAAAACAGACTGCACTTTGGGGTCTTAGTTCTAAGGAAAAAAAATACAGCAAAAATTGTGACCGAAGTCCATAAGTGCCTGGTTATGAACGCTGAACACATGGGACACATTGCCCATGTGGAAGATGCAGACATGTTCTGCCCTCTAGCCCTTGTACCATTTCTCTATTCATAAAAGGAACAAAGACAGATATAGGACAAGTTACAACTTAAAAAATGAAGGCTGTGAAGGAGCTGAAGGATTTGCAGCCCCTTAGGATGAACAACAATATGAACTAACTAGTACCCTCAGAGCTCCCAGGGACTCAACCACCAACCAAGGACTATACATGGTGGGACTGATTGTTTTGGCAGCATGTGTATAGTAGAGGATTGCAAAGTCGATCATCAATGGGAGGAGAGGCCCTTGGCCCTGTGAAGGTTCTGTGCCCCAGTGTAGGGGAATGCCAGGGCCAATAAGTGGGAGAAGGTGGGGTGGCAAGCATGGGGAGGGGGGAGGCAACAGGGGTTTGTTCTTGTTGTGTTTGTTTGTTTGTTTGTTTGTTTTTTGGAGGGAAAACTCGGAAAGGAGAAATCATATGACATGTAAACAAAGAAAATATCTAATAAAAAAATCTTAAAAAAAAATCTTTTCCTTCTTAAAAAAAAAAATGAAGGCTGTGGAGGTGTTAAACAGTGAAACTCCTCAGGAAACTCAGCCATGTGTTTTGCACCTTATCAGCTGCACATAAATAATGTGGTCTGTCTGCCAAATTAAGAATCTCATAATGGGCTCTTTGGGTGGTATTATTGGTGAGAGACATGGATTGGGCTGCGCTTCCCTGGAGGAAATGGGTAGATGCCATCAGTGGATAAGAAAACTGCATGTTAGTGGCAACAACACAAAATTAAAAATGACAGAATGAGTGTGAGATAGGAAAGCAGACAATGAAAGGATTTGAGAATGACGAAAAGGATTCTCTTAATTAAATGTGATTATGCATCTGTTATTAAAGACAGGAAATCAGACCAGCATTGGGACACACTTTCTGACTTTTATAATTAAAAAATGGGACCCTGCCCATTCTCATTCGTTTCTTTTAAAGTTTCAAATTCAGGAAGTGAATACTGAAGTAAGTCAGACATAAGTAATTTTGGCCTCACAGCTCTAAGAACTATGAGAATTTGGAAATAAAGGCTGTGGGGTATGTGACTTGGAGCTCCTCCATTAACAGTAGCCACATAGAATCTAAAAAACCTTGGTAGATTCTCATCCTAGATTTTCAAACACTATCTAACAGAGTGACAGAGTCCTTGCATAATAAAAATTCCAATTATCTAATTCTTTGGTACCAAAAATACAGATACGTCTCAATACCCATGGACTTTTAGCATTTTGTTACTATTGAGTCCTTTTGAATTAACATTTCACTAAAAATGTATTATTTTAAAGGTAGTAGCTATATATTAATGCTGTTAATGTTGGAATTTATTAATTTCTCTTCACAGGACTGCCCCAAATTTATAATTCATGTTTCCTGTAATTGTCATTGTCAGATAATTAATTCAAGAAATAATTATTGGACAATTATTCTATATAAGGTAATGAGATAAATATGTGGAAGGAGAGAAGAGAGCACACAGTGTGGCCTTTGCACTGATGGTCGAGCATCTGACAGGGCGTGTGTACTCAAGAAAGGCTGTGTGGAGAAGAAACTTTGAACTGAGGCTTGAAGGTTTCTTCAATCTCTAAGAGCTGTAGCTAGAAGCACACACTGGCTCTGAAAGCTTAAGTATCCCAAATGAGAGAAATCACCTTAATTCCAGACTCAACAAATAACAGGTCCTGCTCCTATGCCTAAGAAAGGAGAAACTTACTGCTAGATAATAAATTTATAGCTAAGCTATATATGACTTAATTAAATCAAAGTACTTGATATATGAGCATATATCAAGTTCAAAGCTGAATTAGCAACCCATAACCTTAGACCTCAAACCCCTACAGGGATCATTGAATTATTATAAGCAGATTAAGTAATTAATAAGTGTTATCACCTACAAATATAAACCTCTGTCTCTCCAAAGCTCACATGAGCAATACAGAATTATCCACTTATTTCCAGCACTGCATGCATTTCATTACACTGAATCACTGAATACATTCAATCACACTGAATCAATGAATTCCAATTTTGGCATAATTTCATTGTTTTATTCAAGTTAAATAAAATAAAGCATTTGTGTTCCACTACATTGCTTTTTGTAGAATTTGTTTTAGTTAATATATTATGAGTATATTTCATATAAGTATCTAGGCTATAATACTAAATCACTAAACAAATGTCTACTATTTTATTCTATATTTTATTAGATTGTTCCCCTATTACTGAATATTTCAGTTCTGGTATTTTACTATATTAAACACACTAACATAAACAATATTGCTATAGCTAAATGTTATTAAAATCCCTAATTATTTATTAGGATACATTTTTACATGGGAAAGAGCTAAGGTAAAATGCATATGTTTTTAAGAATTTCAATATATATTACTAATTTGTCTTCTCAAAACTTCTATCATTGTGTACTATTTAAATCAACTACTTAGAACTGCTTAGAGTATCTTGTATCATCCACTACTCATACAATTCCCTAAAAGACAGTCTGTTGAACTCTCTTTTCCTCTGTGTATCTGAAAGCATTATTATCCAAAGATGTACTTAAAAGAGAGATCAATACAGTATGAACTATTCTGGTCTCCCAATATCTACAAACGTGGGAGAAAGCCAGATTTTCCTTAAAAAATGGCTCCCTTTTTCAACAGGAGCTACACTCACAAAGGAGAGAGAGAGAGAGAGAGAGAGAGAGAGAGAGAGAGAGAGAGAGAGAGAGAAAAGAGAGAGAAAGGTAAGAGTAGGGATGTGGGCAGGGAGGATGAGGTATAAGCAGTCAGTTCACCAGAAAGAAGAGCATAATAGGATTTCTCAGTTGGAGGAACCTGGTGAATGAGTCTTCCAAGAATGTGAGCCCTTGTTCCTCCTCAGTCAGAAATGGAATTGTTGGGTCTGACTATAGTGAGTGAAAATCAAAATAGCCTGCTTCTCTCTGATCTTCTTTAAGTATTGTGATGTCTGTTCCATTTAGAGAGGACTAGGAACGACCCTTTGAAAGAAAATGTGGGATTTAGGAGCCTGTAGGAGCAAGTTACGCTAATGTACACTGAATCCCCACTGACTATCCACACACCTCAGTTATGTTCACTTATGCCCATGTTAAATGAAAACACGTGAGAGGGGGGCTATGAAGAAGGAGAAAGAAAGAGAGGAGATGTAAGCAAATAAAGAAAGGGAAAGTTTAGACCTTAAAGTCTCTTAGTTCTGCTTAGATTTTATATTGATCCTGTACCCATCATTCCTGATGTCTGAATCTATTTTCCTTCTGAAGTGCCTGGTGATCCTTATTTGGTGCTGTCTTAGTTACTAGGGCTCCTGTTTAGTGGACAGAATTGATAGACCAGATTAATGGGATTCCTCATATGTGGTTTGTTGGGGCAGGATGCTAGAGATGTTAAGAATCCCAGGCAATAATGTAAAGTTACTTTGTTTAACTAAGCTGAATAAAAATAAAATGATTTGCCCTCCTGAAGCTGCAGTGGAGATCTGTCAAGTGCAGAGGCAAATTCACAAAGCCAGAACTGGAAGCAGGTCCCTGGAGAAAGGCTGAGATGGGCAAAGTGATACCTTCTCCAAGGGCTTAAAAATTGCCTAGCAGTAGAGGGGTTTCTGATTAGTCAGAACAGAGAAGGAGGCAGGAGTGAGAAAAACTTCTTATGATGAAAAAATATTCTAGGCAAATAATGAAAGTACATCACTATCCTGAAATACTAGCTACTAATAAATATGACCTAAATAATAAATCTCACCTAAGAAAATTGTCTCTCAGAGGGAATCTCACCCCAAAGCCATGCATTGCAAGGGTTCTGAGAAATGAAGCCTACTGAGAAATTGAAAGGAGAAGAATATAGAAACGTCTCAAAGACAGCTGAGAGAGCTTCCACAGGCCCTTGTCAGGTTAGCCTCTTGTGTTCCAGTAGATCTAAGATCTGCGATTACTTACAGTTGATTTATTACAACTTTATTCAGATTTGGCATACATTTTCCCCACATACATTTCTGTTCCAGGAGCTCATCAAAGACCCCATACTGCCTTGATTTACCGTATCTCTAAACTGCCTCTAACAGAGTCTCAGAATGCCCCCACCCTTGCTGACCTTGGCAGTTTTGAAGAGCTCTGGTCATGTTTTGTATTCCCAAACATCTTTGAAGTTTAATTTTCCTGATTTGTTTTTAATGGTAAGATCAAGGTCAAATAATTTTTGGTAAACAAACTGTAGAAAAGTGAAGCATTTTTCTCAGAAAAGCCACTTAGGAGTTTAACAATGAAATTAGTAAATTGCCTCAAGGCTTTTGAAATGTTT
>JADRCD010145550.1:5978-16492 GCA_019843815.1 Montemys delectorum
CTTTCTTTCTTTCTTTCTTTCTTTCTTTCTTTCTTTCTTTCTTTCTTTCTTTTTTTCTTTCTTTCTTTCTTTCTTCAGCTTGCATCCTGATTGCAGCTCTGGTTGATCTTATCTTACTCCCACCCTTAAAGGTCTTTTCCCCATTACCTTCTCCCCTTCTCAGAGAGGGGGAGAGTCCCCCTTGGGTACTAGCATGCCCTACGAAATCAAGTCACAGCAGGATTAAGTGGGTCCACTCCCACTGAGTTCTAGTGATGCCAATCCGGAAGACTGGACTTGTAACACCACTCTGAACATCCTGATTTTTCTTAGCAGTAGCAGTACAGTATTTGTAGCCTAAAAGAATGAACTGGACTGAGTTTCTTCTGCTGATCCCCATAGCTTGTTAAACCTCTTATGGATAATCCACTTACATAAGCTTATATTCACAACACCACAGGGCATTGTTTTGTTATCTCTTTTAATAGAATTCTGAGATGATGTGATAATTGACAACCTGCATAAGTATTTCCTATTAGAATAAAACAAAATTCACTCAAGCCAATAATGGTAACCTTGCCTAAATCCAATTTTAATTAAAAACACAATTGTTAAAATTTCCAAAATACTAAGGAAATGCATACTCTTAGTTCTTAAGAAGATAACAAATTGAAAAGTCTCTGTTGATTTCAAAATAACTAATTTATTGAAAGCACATATGAAACATATTCAAAATAAAAAACCCTAAAACATGCCCATTGTATCTTCATAAATGAGATATAATGTTTCCTCAGCCCCATTGCAATCATAATCACTATAATCCCATTCAGATTATACATGTATGTACATACCTGTCACTAAAAGCCAAGCACTGTCATTATATATAGTTCAGAAATGTCCAAACACTTTTATACACAATTGTGTACTTCACAATTTTTTAAACTGAAGTGGCATAGTAGACATGATCTGGGAAATTTGCTTTCTTTCACTCAACAGTGAGTAGTGAGCTTGTCACAGATAACTCACTGACACCTTAGGAACCTGACCTACCAAGCACATGTATTAAGAAAACAGGACTATCATTCGGCTAACCATTCTCATCTTGGAAAGGAATTTCCAATTGTTTCTTTCTGATAATATTCATGATTCAGTTGATGCTATGAGTATAAGAACTCAGCTTCAGTATAGCCTTTCTTGTAGCATATATGAAATATTCCTGTGACAGTGTAGCTATAAAATGGAGAGAGGTGGACCAGTGTGGGAGAGAGGAGGTAAGTGCCTCACTCTTACAGCTAAGAACACAGACTAGAAGAGTATGAGAGGTAGCAATTGGCACTTCTAGGGAGAATTATAGATGGCAACAGATCATTTTGTTATCCATATAGCATAAGGATTTATCTTTGTTATGAGAATACGTTAATTTTGGATCTTTTCAAAAATACAATACCATTAAAAGCAAAAGAGTTAATAAAATTCTATCTTATTTTTCTAGGCCTAGGAAAATTTATTTTGCCAAAAGGCACTACTAGTTATGTGAGGACATGAACACAACCAAAATGTGTACAGGTTATTGTATGTTTCTATTTCACACAGCTTTTTATTCAAACTCTACTCCCTCCCTGCAGTGCTGTGTGAGGCAGATGGTAACAGCTCTGCTTTATTTTATTCATGTAGCTCAGAGCTATTAAGTAATTTATTCTATGAAGCTATCTCTGAAATTAACCTGCTTCTGCAGATAAGGACAAAGAAGCTCCCATTTGCTGTCTTGATTCTCATTGGTTCTCAAATAAATATGAAATGAACTATAACGGCCAAAGAGGAGAGTGGACTGGGGCTCTTAAATAACCATTATTCTTTGATTATGTTTTGAATAAAAACTCATCTTTTTCTCTTTATACAAAGAGGAAAACCATCACAGTATCTACCATATATTTGTCATGGGAGTACTTGCAATGTTTTTGAAGAAGGCTGTTTCCCAAAGACACTCTCTTAAAAAAATAAATGAATCAAAAGTTACTCAAGGTACCAGAATTTTAATTTTTCCATTGGTGAATACACTGGATTTATCTCTGATATAATACTTTACTTTGATTACTATTAATTAAATGTCAGAGTACACATCAATGAAAATCTTTTTTTCTTCATACTGACTAGAGAATAGGATGACTTAATTAAAAAATATTTTTGAAAAATGCAAGTCTATGTTCAGTAAAAATGAAACACATATTTCCACTGATTCTTTTTAGAGAAGAGCCTGTTACACAGCAGATGTAGAGGAAACCTGCATTCCTTCACGTTGGGCATGCTCTAGGCAGCCAGTCCTGCAGCCCAGAATGGCAGTGCAAGGCACAGGGATTCGCCATGCTTACAAAAGTGGCAGGAAATTTGTTTACACTTTTAAAAGATTTAACTGTTTACTCTGGCTTCTTTCCTTTTACTAAAAAGACAGAAAGAAAAAAATCAGAACAGTTTTACAGTGTTTAGCCTTGATTTTTTATTTAATTAGATTCATTGTGGTTCAAGGAGGAAATGCTATAATGACAATTACATCTGTGATTCCTCTATCACATTCTTGCCCAGAACTCTGCCCTTCACTCATTTCCTGTGGTCGTTTATACTAGTGCCAAAGAGAAAGGAATGGAACAGGGAAATTGTGCACTCTGTAAACTACTTTTTAACTGTGTATCCAACAAAGTGGTAAATGGTTCTGTTCATTCAAGGACTATTGCACAGGCTTAGAAACAGAGAGGTTCTGAAGCAAGCTATGTCCCCAGTGCTTGTTGGGGATATTTCTTTCACCCCAATTTAACTTTATTATTTTAGTTCTGTTCTGTTCTATTAAGCAGAGTCCACCATGCCCTCCCTTACTACTTGACCTTCAGACTCACACATCTGTGTGTTGTTCTATAATTCAAAATTACCATACCAAGAGGATTAAGTTCATGGATTAGAACATCAGCATGTTGCATACTCTGGAGCTATCTGAAAAAAAAAAAAAAGCTTGATTCTTAAATCTGACTTAATACCAACTTGACTGATTGTTAAGCATGGAAAGTAGAGTTGTGTGTCAATGCTACAATGTCGTCTACATTTTTCTAGAACTCATATAATTGGAGAAACTGGACATGAAATATAACAGATAATATTAAAATCTTAGATGCATTGTAAAGAATTAGGAGAGAGCAGGCAGTGAAAAGAATGGAGCCATGTATCTTCTGAGAGCTGTCAAACCCCCTTCCAGCACAGACACAGTCTTCGTAGGTGACTTGGATCTTCCAAGTGGAAGCAGAAACACATTCGGACGCTTTGTCTCTTTCTATTTGTTTAAAGGCCTTTAAGATAAGTCCTTAGAAAAATGTTGTCTTAGGTGAAGAGCAACTTGTGGAGTAATCTTTATAAACATTCTTTATTCTCATAAAAAAATAACCTAGATGTATAAGGACTCCTGATTTCCAGTTTGAAAGTCAAGGGAAAGAATTAAGATTGCTTTGAGAATTCCTAATAGTAGAGTGATTAGGCACCTTTACCTAGCTACTGGGTTTTTCTCCTTTGGATGAACATACAATATAAAATACTGTGAACACTCTCAGTCACAATTTCTATTTTTTTTTTTTATGTGAACAGTTTAATTTTGCGAAACAATTCACTACTGTAGGCTTACATTATACATGAGCTTCATTTTGTGATTTACAAATACATTGAACATTTTTGTAAGAGAACTCACTGCACAGACAGTTTTGAAGAAAATAAGACAACTACAGTGGAAAACATCTGTTTACTGCTTACAAAGGATCAGATGTACCTCTTTTTATTTTTTATTTTTGAAGTTAGTATTTATTTATTTATTTATATTGGATATTTTATTTATTTACATTTCAACTCCTATCCCCTTTCCCAATTTCTCCTCCAGAAACCCCCTATCCCATTCCCCCTCCCCCTGTTTCTATGAGGATATTCCCCCACTCACCCACTTACTCCTGCCTCCTCACCCTGGTATTCCCCTACATTGGGGCATCTAGTCTTCACAGGATCAAGGGCTTTTCCTCCCATTGATGCCCAACAAGGACATCCTCTGCTACACATGCATCTGGAGGCATAGGTCCCTCCATGTGTACTCTTTGGTTGGATTTTTAGTCCATGGGAACACTGGGAGGTCTGGTTGGTTGATATTGTTGCTCTTCCTATGGGGTTGCAAACCCCTTCAGCTCCTTCAGTCCTTTCTCTAACTCCTGTATTGGGGACCCTATGCTCAGTCCAATGGTTGGCTGCAATCATCTGCCTCTGTATTTGTCAGGATCTGGCAGAGCTTCTCAGAAGACAGCTATACAGGCTCCTGTCAGCAATCACTTGTTAGCATCCACAATAGTGTCTATGTTTGGTGTCTATATAGGATGGATCCCCAGGTGGGGCTATCTCTGGATGCTTAAGTCCTTCCTAGAAGGGGGAACAAAATACTCACAGGAGGAAATATTGAGACAAAATGTGGAGCAGAGAGTCAAGGGGAGGCCATCCAGACATATTTTCTATCTTAACTGTCCTGCTATTGTCAACTATAAAGAAGACAGTGGGTCAAAAGCTCTATGACTTTATTTAAATAATGTTCAAATCGAATAGCCCACACTTAGCGTGCACCTTGTAATGATTATTTTTACTACCATTCCTCTATGGGTAAGCTTTTAAATTCTGTTAAGTTACTATTGGAAGACAAAAGGAATCAAAAAGTCATCATATAAGGGAATATTTTTTAAGGCACTAAAATATCCAAGATATGACTCATATACCCTTAGTTACTCTGCAAAATATAAAAATTTATCTGATATCTTAAAGCATAAAGCTGAGTTATTGTTGAGATGACAATGGAAACCCTCCATAGACCATCCTGTATTACTCTGCAGAACTATGATGATGTTTGTTGTTGTCGTTGTCGTTGTTGTTGTTGTTGTTGTTGTTGCTCTTGGTTCATCACAAACACCAGAAAATACCTATGTTGTTGTTGTTGTTGCTCCTGGTTCATCACAAACACCAGAAAATACCTATGAAATAAATTAAGGGGATATTTGTGATTATCTATGTATTTATTATGAATTTGAACTTTCAGACCCAGGTAAAAATTACCAGAAATATTTAATTCTTTACCCTCCAACATTTGGGGGGAAGAAAGATGTGAAACCTTGTGGTAAGTCACTCAGTGAAAGTGAGGTACATGTGACAGAAAGTACATTTACCTTCTAAACATCCCATTGGATTGAAAACTTGTAACATGATTTTTTTTTTCACCCAATATAAAGCTTTGGCCTTCTGTCACTTCTTTTTTGACAAATACAGTTCTTTTATTTTAACCAGTGAATAGATAAGGGACTGTGCATTTTAGATTATTACTTTTACAGTCAAAAAGGTGACAAAGCTTGCCCATAGCTCTGTTTTGATTTTCCAGGCTGAGAAATATAATTGTAGCTGTGAAATGAAGTAGGTGTAAAACGAGCTGATAGTTCACTTAACTTCAGTCAAGAGCTGGTGGTTTTAACCTTTAATCGGAAAGGTTTTATTACACAAACACATTGCACAATCCAGAAATTCAAAGTGCAAAAGAATTATTTAAAAGAAGTACACCTCGTAGATTTTAAAATAAAAGTGAAGATAGTAGGTCTTTAAATTATTATTTTCTATATTTCAACAGGTCCTTTCTACCACCCACACAATACATACGACTTCTTAATTGCTCTGAGATTTATACTTCTCTTTTGTGAAACAAAGATAATAACCTTTGCAAAAGAATTCATGGATAATTTGATAAGAAATGCAAAAAAAGTTAACTTTAAGATTCATATCATGGATTATTTTTATCAAAATTTCAATCATCAGGAGGGAAGTATACTTCATTGAATTATGGTTTAAGCATCTCAGAGATCTACAATATTCTGTTCCTGTAAGATCCTTCATGAGAAATAGTCAAAATAACTTTGGAGGAGGACACATTTTCATGTTGAATTTTCATGTGTTCATTGTGTTAATTGTTCCGAGGTCAAGATGAGAGTCTGTATGTAGCACAAGGAATTGCTGCCTCACTGAAGGTATTGTTACATACAATCTTGTTATAAACTCAAAGAGTGAAAACCAAGAGAAATATTCTAAATTACCTCTATGTCTGATATGATCAAATATTTACATTCTATCATATACACATTTATGTTGCCAAGGATATATTGTTCATGTTAAATACTAATCACAGAATTTAATTTTGGTCAATAAAAGTGGGATGCTTATGAACATATAAAACAATAATGGAAAAACTTAAAGGAGTGTTGCTATTACTTAAGGCAAATATGGGAATGGTGCCAATGAGAATATAGAAAGGATAATTAAGATGGCCTTCTCTCTTTGATGTCTGATGATTACTGTCTTAGAATTGTATTTTGCCATGTTTGATGTTTCGCTCTAAATATGAATGGAAGCAACTATCAGTCAGGGGCATTCTGGTAAGTAGTGGGAAGGGATTCATGAGCCTCTATCCCCAACTTAGTAGCTTAGTAGCTGTGAACAGTTGATAGCATTTAGGGGAAGGGAATCAGTTACCTCTAAGAATGTGTTTCCTGGTAGCCTGACCACTCTCTATTTGATGGTCCCTAGAACCAAAAGTAGATGCAAAGCTCACATTGGAGTTGGTAGGTTAATCCATAGAAAAGAATATATAATGTTGGAATGGGTTTTTGGAGGTGAGTCTAGAAGGAATTGGAAAAAATATATTATATTGGAATTGGAATTAAATATATTATATGAAATTTCCAAAAGAATTAATGAAATTTAGATTGAAGAAGTAGACAAAGGAAAGATTTCTTGGTTTTGTTAACAATACCAGGGTAGGATGGCTAGCCTTCTGGCATGTGGAATGATTGTGTGGGCCCTCCAGACATGGCTAGATATGGAGGATTGTCATGCTATTCAGTTCGGGAAAACTGGATCTAACTATGCAAAACCAGTTTACTATATCAGTTATGAAGAATATCAATGCAGAGCTAGTTGACCAACACAAAATTCACTGAATCCTATTTTTAAAGACCTTTTGTCTCACTTTGCTTTGGGAATGTCTAAGAGAAAGATCAAGTTTATGCCTGGAGTGGAGTTAAATTAATCCAAAGTCCAGAGGCCAACCTCTGGATCAAGAGGTTGGTTATGAATGAACTTGCCCTTGGGAAGTTGTACACAAGGTGTGATGTCTACCTTCAATATGTCCATTGTCTTGTCCTTTCTCTTGCTCATACTGTCTTTTTCCTTTCTTCTTCTCTATTTATCCCCCTCCCCACTTCTTTCAGTCTTCCTTCTCTTCTCTAATTGCTTCTCTTACCCTCTGGTCTTCCTCCTCTCTTTCTGTTTCTATTCATTCGTCTTATATTTGGCCTTAGTTGTGCTAATATTCCCATTCATTCGTGAAAACATGACACATGCTATAATCATCTAAATGTTAATGCTCTAGTGTTTGTTTCCAAAGAATACAAAATGGTATTCTGTGCACCATATAATATACATATAAGATAATTTACAAATTATCCAGAAATTATCTTTTAGTCAATTTATTTAATGGAATTACGTTTGAGAAGATAAGAGTTACAGTCCATTGACGGAAGCCTGTTTTCATCTGTTTATTCATCTAGGAGATAGTTTATATTTTATGTGGAAGGTTTACATTTCACCATAAATTCAACTTTCATCATTTTCAAAATTAAAAAAATTATACATAAATAAGTATATGCTTATACACACACATATACATATATATTCCTAGTTTAAGAAATTTTATTTTTATTTTATTTTATTTTACTTCTTTTTTTGGAGGGGAAACTGGTAAAGGAGATATCATATGACATGTAAATAAAGAAAATATCTAATAAAAAAAAAAGAAAGTCACCACACCAAGCAAAGGCTTTAAAATTTTGAAGTAGACTTTATACTTGTTAATATTTTGTTTTATTTTTAATATATACATATATATAATTTGAAACTTCTAAGAAAAATTTCAGATCATATTTATCATTTGTTGAACATATTAGTTTCCATTCTCTCATATCACCATGTATCCTTGTTCCTAGACAAAGCTACTTAATATCATGCACACATATAAAATTTCATATACATGAATAAAATCTAAAAACCACAAGTAAGAAAAACCTTACAATATTATTTTTTTTTTCAAGATAGACTTTGTATGCTTTTTCTGCTTATTTGCCACTTAACACACTTTCCTGCAGATAACATGACTTCATTCTTCTGTATGGCTGAATAAGACACTTCATATATAAATTACCTTTCCTTATTTATTCACCTGATGGTACACTTCCAGTTTAGTTCTATAGTTTAGCATTTGGGAATAGTATTTTTGATGTGCAAATGTCTCTGTCATAAATTGACCTAAAGTCCTTTGGGTAAACTCTCAGAAATGTTACTCTTGGTTGGGTAATCAATCTATTTCTATTTAGCAACCTCAATACTGATTTCTGTAGTGAGTTGACTATCTTATATTCTCACAAGTAGTGAAGAAGGGCTTCATTTTGTCTCCATCATTGACAGCATTTGCTATTACTTGCTTTCTCTTATATTAATATTTTCTGAAATTAAAATATAATTATAGGTTGGGCAGTGGTAGCACATGTCTTTAATCTTAGCACTTGGGAGGCAGAGGCAGGCAGATTTCTGAGTTTGAGGTCAGCATGGTCTACAAAGTGAGTTCCAGGACAGCCAGGGCTACACAGAGAAACCCTGTCTCGAACCACTCCCCCCCCCAAAAAAATACAATTATAGCATTTCCATTTCCGTTCTACTTTTCACCTTCTGCATTACTTTCTCTCAAATTATCATGACCTCTATTTTTATATTTGTTCTGTGTGTCTCTTTTTCCATCTCTCTCTGTCTCTATGTCTTGGTCTCTCTCTGTCTTTGTCTCTCTGTCTGTCTCTCTCAGTCTCTTTCTTCATCTATCTCTATCTCTATCTGTCCTTTCTCCGTCTCTCTCAGTCTCGCTCCATCTCTCTGTCGTCTCTCTCTGCCCTTATCTCTTTGTCTCGCTTTCTTTCTCCCTTTCTTTCTGCCCCCTCCCGTTTAATGTAGAGATACAATCTACTCAGTCTGTCAAAGTTACTTGTATGTTTATGATTTCAGGACTGACAACTTGGTATTGGATAATCATGGTGACACCTATAGACTTGCTGATGTGAAAAGGGAAATCTTGTGGGGCCCCAACCCCAGATGAAGAGTTACAGCCAACTAAGAGATGCTGATTATAAGAAAGATATGTGTTTCCTTAATGACTGCTACCCTGAGTGGGGATTTCAAAAGTTATCCATGTAATTTGAGTTTCAGCCTCTCTGAGGGCTGCTGAGGCTTCATATCTGTTCAATGCTCATTGCTGTTTTTACTTACTGCAGTTTGGGCACTGTTATTTATTTCTATTAGCTTGTTTGTTGATTGGTTTGGGGTGATTTTTTTTTTGTTTGGTTGGTTTCTGAGATTTTTATAGTACACAAAATACTACTCTGTCAGATGGTAGCTTGCAGCAGTTTTATACTATTTTTTCGGGATGTCAGTTGGTCGTCACAGAATTGAACTGATTTCTTTGTTGAACAGAACCTTTTCAATTTCATAAAGCATGGTTATGAATTGTTGGTATTATTTCTTGCTCAACTGGAGTCCTATTCAGAAAGTTCTTGCCTGTGCTTATACCTTGAAGTATTTTCCTTAAACATTTTTAGATGCTCACGTCTTACGACAAAGTCTTTGATCTGTTTGTAGATGATTCCGGGCAGTGTGACGGTTCAGGGTCCGGTTTCATTCTTCTACATGAGCCTAACCAGTTTCTCAGTACCTTTGTTAAAGAGGCTATTTTCCCTCCAGTGTGTAATTTTGACATCTTTGTTAAAATTAGGTGGCTGTAGGTGTGTGAGTTTAGAATGAATTCTCTGTCATGTTTCATTGATCGCCATGTCTGTTTTTGTGCTAGTATCATGCTGGTTTTGTTACTATGGCTCTATAGTGTGACTTGAAGTCAGGTGTGGTGATAGCTCTAACATTGTTTTGCCCTTTGAACTGATTGGATACACATGCACAGTCTTTTGTGCTTCCCTATAACCATTAAGACTGCTTTGACTACTTTTATGAAGAAAGATAATCCAACTTTCAAAGAAATTTCATAATTTATGAGTATTTATCTATTTATAATTTTGAACTATTTTAAACCTACATTGTAGAAATTAGGACATGTGAAGCAAAATTAGACTCCAATTCACCTCAGTTAAGAATACTAACTTATACCATAAATTTATTATATTTAAGAAAAATATGTGAATTCAATAAAAAATCTAATACACTCTATATAAACATAAATCATGTAATAAGGACACATGCTCCACCATGTTCATAGCAGCCTTATTTATAATAGCCAGAAACTGGAAACAACCCAGATGTCCCTCAACAGAGGAATGGATACAGAAAGTGTGGTACATCTACACAATGGAGTACTACTCAGCTATTAAAAACAATGAATTTAT
>JADRCD010145557.1:0-10162 GCA_019843815.1 Montemys delectorum
AGGATCTATTTTCTAACAAAAGTTTAAACATTTTATGTTTGATACATCTTTTTAATGTTAGCTAAAATATAACTTCATGGCCTTAAAAATATAATCTTTGTTAGAAAAGATGAACTTGGGTACAGGCCCCGACTGAAATATGCTCTTATTCGTCACCTGAGTTTTAAGGAGAAAGCACAGAACATATCCGAGAGACAAATGACTACTTTAAAGTCATGGTGGCTTTTAGCAAAAATTCATGTTGAATGCTGCCAAATAAAAATGTGGCTGACATGGGCCAAGTTGGATTGGTGAAGCTCATAAAAGAACAGGGTAGTCATTAGAGCTGTTCACAAAGGTTCCAGCTTTGTGCCCTTTGCCTGAGACTATCCTAAATCTGCTACCCCTTGAAAATTATGTGTGGCTCAATGTCTTGCCTGCTCTATGAAACATGCAAAGCCCCTGAGAGCCAGCAAAGAGAGCTTTGTTCCTCTCCACTGTCTCAGGGATTATAGAGCATGGAGAAAAGTAACTTTGATAGCCTTAAACCGTTATAATTGCAAGGAGAAGGACACTCTACTCCTATCCCCCAGCCCCTGAAACAGACAAAACTGAACTGAAGGAATGAGAAGCAAACGGAGGTTTTGTCTTTGTGAGTCCAGGCTGCCAGGACAGATTATTGTGGACTGGGTGGAAAGTGAGTTACAGACACAGTATCTCCTCATTCTGGAGCTTGGGAGTCAGGCAGTATAAGAGGAAGGCATTGATTGATTCCGTACCTGGTGAGGGAGCACTTCTAAGCTCATAGGCAGACCTTGTCCTGGAAGTTCACAAAGTAGAAAAGGGTAAGGGGATTTTGGGAGTCTTCTTTTATAAGGGCCCTGGCCTTGACCCAATCACTTCCCAAAGACCTCACCTTCTAATACCAGCATATGTTTGGGCTGGAGAGACACCTCAGCAATAAAGAGTAGAGGACCCAAGTTCCAGTCCCAGTACCCATATAGGACAGCTCACAGCCTTTGGTCACCCCAGATTCTGAAGATCTGAGAGCATCGTATGGCCTCTGCATTTGCCACCATTCATGTGTACATGTACACAAACAGACATATGTGTGCACACATAATTAAAAATAAAATAAATCTTTAAAAAAGAATTTGAGGTATTTGCAGTTGGGGAGGACGAATTCATTATCAACTGTACAAGATCCACACTCTCTTTGCATGCAGCTCATTTACTTCCTTTCAGTAGTCTCTAAAATCTTGACTTGTTCCAACAACACATACGCTTCAAGTCTAACATCTCACCTAACTATCACTCAAGTACGCTTTGGGTAAGATTCAATGTAATTTTGCCATTCAAAAACACTTTTTTTTTCTTCTGCTTGGGACATATATTCAAATGCATGTTTTCAAATGAAATAGGAATGAGGCATGGGGTGGATATTCTCCTTCTAATAAGGATGGACTGACTGGGCTCCAGTGCAAAGCCTAGTAAAAACAGTTCCCTTTGCCCTTGAGGATCAAGAACAGCCATCCCTATGTGATGCTCCAGCCTCTCTGGGCATCTATGCTCCCTTCAGCCTGCCTTAAAGTCATTTCTCTCTTTGGGCATTTTGTCATCTGCACTCAAGGCAAACAAAGAGACTTCTTTAACACAGAGCAAGCCTCAGCCAAGAACCCAGTCTCGCCCACAGGTTTACCTTCTACACCACACTAGGACACGAACAGTATCTATCTAAGTTCTTTATCATTTTGAGCACATACTACACCTCTTTATGACACTTCTGCAGATGGACTTATCACCCATTACTATCCACATTCAGCCATAATTACTTAAGTATTCTCTAAGAAAAATAAGTCATTCTCCACAGCTTTCTATTTCCCCTAAAACCCCACTGACTCACCTCCAAAGGTTCATTCATGGCAGTATAGATATTTCTAGAAATATCTCAGAACTCTCCTCTCTTCCCATTACCCAATTTCCAAGCCACCTCTATGGTTTTTCAGTATTTATTACAGTAGTATGATCACTTGTAGACCACTGTCTGTCTCTGTTTCTCTCTCTTTCTCTCTGTGCCTGTCTGTCTTTGTCTTTCTTTCTCTCCCTCCCCTTCTCTTTCTCTGTTTTTGTTTTTGTTTTTTTACCATCAGAAAGAGCAACAACGAGTTGTATAATAACTCAGTGGTCGGTTCCTGGGCCTGTCGGACCCACATAGTCCCACACCTGTCTCTTCTCCTCCCTGTCTCCAGAACTTCTGGTCATTGTTCGCAGCACTGTTTACATTGACAGCGAAAGCCTGTGACTGTGAACCATCGAGGACTCTTGGCCTAAGGTAAGCATTACTTAGTGACCATCTCCCCCACCAGCCATGGTGAGTGCCACTGCCTCTGTTTTTGGCAGAGAGCACGGGAGCTGAGAGTGATTCTTTAATTGCCCCACAGTTGTAAGATCTTATGTGATTAATGTAGGACTGAAGTTAAGTTCCACACAAATATTCTGTTCTTTCCACAGGAACAGTTCCACCACGAGTCGCTCATGTCAGAGCTGGAGGCTACTACTCCCCCTAAACAAATACAAGGAGCCTCTATTGAAACACAAGTCAAAAGTAGGAGGGGTGGGACCCTTGAATCAAAACGTAAAGCTGATTGGCTGAGGCTTATACTTATTACCATCACAGGATAATTGGCTCTGGGCTTGCTTTCCTACTAAAAATAAGTGTAACATAAACAAAAAGTACAAACAATGTTAATACTTAACCAAAGGAAGAGCAGCCCTGTGGTATCTAAGAGAAGAAACCCCATGTCATGGGCTTTGCATTCACTGTTTTCTGCTGAGTGTTTTCATATGTTAAGCAAGGATGAGGAAGTAACATTTCAAGGAGAAAGAGTTTCACTGAACTAAAAAGGCAAAATTGGAACTCCAGGAGAAGTAGGGTAATGAAGCAAAAAGACTCTCCCAAAAAGCCCGGAGAATCTGCACAGGTTTCCTGGGTTCGCCTTTCCTGAGAGCTAGGCTCCTACAAGCTCAGATGAGATCTGGAAGAGATTGTACCCTGCTGAAATGGACACTTGGCAAAGATTCCAAGGCTGTGCAGCCCAGCCCTCAGAGACCTCACAGTGTCTAGGTTAACTTGGTCCAGACCTAGAGGAGTTCATATCCCAGAGTATGGGACTTGCCTTGAGGATTACATGAAGAAATTATTTTCAAAGTCAAGGCTAATAAGCAATAACTAAATTGCATTTAAGCCCTTCCAAAGAGAATGGAACAAAGCCTGGACAACTAGGAAACCATTGATTGGTGATTAATTGCCTGCGAGGCAATGCTCATTACCCTGCAATGGAAAGAAAACAGCACACCAAAGCATCCTACAATAATATATCATCTAAAGTGTTTAAGGGCAAGGGGAGAAGGAACCAGGTATGGGAAGAGGCTTGAAATACAACCCATCGTCAAAGAAGCAGGGATAGGTGACATGGAATAGGGACAAAATAGTCAACAGAAACAATCTAGGGTGTTTCAAGTGTGGAATACTAGGCAAGACTGCTAAAACAGCCATTCTAAATATGCTGAAGAGCTAAGGAAAATATGGGTAAACTGAAATAAATAAATGTAGCCAGTCATGGTGGTCTACGCCTTTAATCCCAGCACTCTGGAGGCAGAGGCAAGCAGATCTCTGCCAGCCTGGTCTACAGAGCCAATTCCAGGACATCTAGGGATATATAGGGAACCCATGTCTCAAAAAACCCAAAGCCCTCAAACTAACACACACACACACACACACACACACACACACACACACACACACACGCACACACACGCATGGAGAGAGAGAGAGAGAGAGAGAGAGAGAGAGAGAGAGAGAGAGAGGCAGAGACAGAGACAGAGAGACACAGAGAGAGACAGAGACAGAGGCAGAGGCAGAGAGAGACAGAGACAGAGGCAGACAGACAGACAGACAGACAGACAGAGACAGATAGAAAGAGAAAGAGAAAGAGAGAGGCAGACAAAAACAGAAACAGACACACACACACACATACATGGGGGTGTGTGTAAAATATCTGTGTAAAATTAACTTGGTAATAATAAAAGCACATGAATATTTGCCAGTGAAAGGAGTTGGTTAATGTGGTACGGGTCAATCTGTTTCAAATCTGAGGAGCAGAAGAAACACACGAGAGCAGATCCTGTTTGTCCTTAGGTGGACCTGTGAAGTGCAACCAAGCAGTCTACCATATGAATTATTTGAGTGCCCCTCTCCCAAATGCAAACAGAATGGAGCAGAAAATCTACTTGGATAGCTAGAGCTCTCCAATAGCTCAGTGGTTAAGTGTGCTGGCTGCTCTCGTAGAGGACCTAACTTTGATCCCTAGCACCCACGAAGTGGCTCAGTCCCAGGGGATTAGATTCCCTCTTCTGATCTCCACAGGCACTGCATGCAGACCACAGACATGTATTGTATGTGCACAGAAGTAGATGCCAGAAAACCACCCATACACAAAATAATAGAATTATATTTTAAAACTATTTGGAAAGCTAGCTCCCTTAATTCTACCAACTTAGTGAAAAACATATAGAGTTCAGAAACTCAACAAACTATAAAGGAGATACGTGCAGAGAAAACTACATCACAGTCAAATTACTGAGATTTAAAGATAGGTGGATATATTTAAAGTAACTAAAAATAAAGACTCTCTACACATGGAGAATAATATTTTAGGTTAACTTCATCAGATTATTTTATCACAGCAACAGAAAAATGAGGCAGAAAATTGGCACCAAGAAGTTTGAGCATTGCTATGGTGAATTTTACCGTGTGACTCTTAGGCCATCGAAAAGGGGCTCTCTATCTGTCTCTGTCTCTCTGTCTCTCTGTCTCTCTCTTTCCCTGTCTCTCTGTCTCGGTCTGTTTATCTCTTTGTCTGTCCCCTCTCCTGTGTGTGTGTGTGTGTGTGTGTGTGTGTGTGTGTGTGTGTGTGTGTGGAAAATTTGGAACTTTGAATTAGAATGTCCCTGAATTCTGGAAGCAGAGTTCAATGGGCCATCCTGTGGGACCTTGAGAGACAAGAGTGCTAAAAGAATATGAACAGTAGGGGACCCCTTCATGAAGTCTCAAAGGGGAGCAAGGACTGTCAGAAACTTGGGTTGAGTCATTCATGTGATATTTTGGCTAAGATATAGTTTCCCTCTTCCTGTGTCCTGAGAATGTAATTGAATATGAAGGTAATGGAGTAATTTGTTTTGGAGAGGAAATTCGAAGACAAGGAGTATGCAGAGTAGCTGGAATCATAAAAGGGGCCAGCATCATTTGACAATAAACCTGGGCAGCACTAAACAGTAAGAAAGAAATGCTGGGAAGGAATCCCACACATCAGAGGCTCTGTTTTAGGAAGACTCACATGCATTTATAGAAGGAAAGTCTAAACTGAAGGTGTTTGTTGCTACTAGAAAAGAACTGCCTAAGAAAGTGTTTCCTGAAAGTTAGTCCACAGATTCCAATATGATCCAAGGAAGGCAGCCCCCATCCTGAACTGGCAGCCTATTTTGGCGGTGTCGTTCATGTGATACTGATTTTAGAATCATAAAAGATACAAAATTGAGAGAGAGAGACAGCAGCCCACTGAGACTAGGCAATGTGTGTCAAGGTCAAAGTCCCTGCAAGGGTGCCTTTGGGGCCATTGTGTGAGCTTATGAAGTTAGGTTTTAATGGAGAATGCAGTATGTTAGAGATACCAGGGCCCAGGGACATCTGCTGAGGAAGGTTGCAGGCATAACACTCAGCTGGTGAGAATAGAATCTATATGTGGGGCTGTCCAAGAGTTTTAGAACCCAGTCAGTTTCATATGAGTCCTAGACGCTAGACATGGAGATACATAACTTGGTGTTTGTCCTGATAGACTTTTGTTTTGATTTGCTCTGATTTTTTTCTTGTGGTGTCTCTGCTCTTAAGTTTTAGAGCAGTAGAGTTTTATTCTGTGGCACCATATGCTGGAAGCCTGCAGTGTGCTTTTCACTTTACAGGAGCTCACAGTTAAGAGACTTTGGAATTTTAACATGTTTGGAATGCTAGTGGCTATTGGGAGCCATTGATGTAGGATTGAAAGTGTTTTACATTTTAAGATAGTCATGAGCCTATGGGGACAAGGAGTGGAAGGTTATATCTTAAAAGGATGAGTTTGGGTGATTTGACATGTTGACAAGATTGACTTTTAGTGGTAATTGTCAATGAAAGGCTCTAGAATCATCTGGCAGATGAGCCTCTGAGCACGCCTGTGGAGGACTGTCATGGTTAAATTATTTAAGGTTGGAAGACTCACCCACTTTGGGTGAGGCAGTTACACAGATGGAATTCTGGACTGAAGAGAGAGAGAAAGGGAAGTGAAACTTTGTATCCGTTTACCCCTCTCTGCTCCTAGTCCCGACTGTGAAGTGACCAGCCATTTTGAGCTCCTCCACGTTGACTCCTCCATCACAATGAATGGTACCTCTGAACTGTGAGCCTGAATAAACCCTTTCTCCCTTGAGTTTCTTCTGTTGTACTGTTTTACTACAACAAAAGAAAAGTAATTAAGACAACAACCAACTTAGTATCATTTATGAAAACCTCAAACATCTTTTAAATGTTAGATCTCAAAGAAGTGTAGTTCACAATTTTATGTGTGTCAGGCTACCTTTTCAGTGCATGGATAAAATAAGTTCTACACACACACACATGAAAGCTTTAAGCTAAAAAAATACGTGAGCAGCAAGCTGTACTATAGGAATTACTGAAGAAAATTCTTTAGGCTGAATGGAAATGCCACCAATCAGACATTTGTATTCACTAAATTAAAAGTGGAAAAATATAAAACATTTTCTTAAGATGGAAGAAGATTTTTATCAGGATGGAAAATAGATTTCACTGTGCATTGTTTATAAGACCGGCACTTGAATTTCAAATACATGGAATTTTAAAATCAAAACAGTAAGAAAGGTTGACAGAAACAGGAAATGTAAGAAAGCAGGTATGCAAATATTGAAATCAGAAATTAAATTTTAAGACAGGAAGTATTCCTGAGATAAAGGTATAATATTATGCTAATAAAATAATTAATTGGTCAAGTAGACCTAAAAATTAAAAATTACATATGTATGTATATATATCTTATAACAAATTCAAAATGTATAACTAAAACCTGAATATAAAGGTAAGCAATTATAGATGGAGGTTTGACATCTCCCTCTCAGCAACTGCCTGAAGGGCACATACATGCACAGAGGAATAAAAACACGGCTTGAACAAAACTAAGACCCGACTTGATATAACTGATATTTATAAAACACCACACCAAACAAAAACAGAACGTGCATTGTTGAAGGTAGACTGAACACTTACAAGTTGGACTATATGTTGACCTGTTATATGCTTTAATACATTTTTAAATTACTTTTCTTTGTTTTAAATCTCTGTCTCTCTTTCTGTATCTCTGTCTCTGTCTCGATGTCTATGTGTGTCTCTCTCTCTGTGTTTCTCTGTCTCTGTGTCTGTCTCTCTCTGTGTGTCTGTCTGAATGTCTGTCTGTCTCTCCATGTGTTTCAGTCTGTCTCTGTGTGTGCATCTGTCTCTCTCTGCATATGTGTGTGTCTCTGTTGTGTGTGTCTCTGTCTGTCTGTCTGCCCCCCCTTTCTCTCTGTGTGTGTATGTGTGTGTGTATGTGTGCGTATGTCCACGCATCATGGCTCACACATGGAGGTCAGAGGACAACTTGTGGGAGGTGGGTCTCCTTCTCTCATGTGGGTCTGAGAATTGAACTCAGGTTGTCAGGCTTGGCTGCAAGCATCTTTACCTACATAGTCATCGCAGTCGTCCCTTCAATAAGTTTTTAAAATTAAAGTGTAATAAAAATATTCTCTGACTATAATGAAATTAGGAATCAATAATAACAAATTAAATATCACCAAAACTGAAAAATTAGGTTACATACTTCAAAGTAATTTATAATTTTGTATGCCTATTTAAAAATAAAGAATGAGGGTTTAAAAGACTGCTCAGTGGTTATGAGCATTGGCTTCTGAGTTTGATTCCTGGCACCCACATGGCAGTGACAATCATCTGTAAAGCGATTCTCAGAGGATCAAGACCCTATTCTGACTGCCACAGGCTCCAGACTCACATGTGTACACAAAAGTGCATGTAGGCAAATAGCCTATACACATTAAGACAATTTAAAGGAATGATTTATAAATCATAGTATATGCTTTTATTTTTTTTAAAAAAAATCCCCAAAAGAAAGCATAAGCAAAACTGGAGGTGTGGCTTAGTTTGCACAGTGCCTGCCTAGCGTGCGTGAAGCCCTGGGATCGTACTCCAGTACCACAAAAAAAATCAACCGTGTGCTGTATGCCTATAATAACAGCATTCAGGAAAATCAGAAGTTCATTTTCCTTGCCATATAGTGAGTGAGTTGAGTCATATGAGACCCAGTCTTAAAATCAATGCAAAATGAAATGAAAGTCATCATAGAAGAGAGACTTTACAAAATGAGTTTAAAATATCCAAGCATGCTAGAATTTATCTTGAAATCTCTTCTAGTATTAATTTATAACTGTTAATAACTGTTAGGTCTCACACCTAAGGCAAGTGTCTGAAGCGCTTATTTAACGTCATCAAAGCAGGCCTGACCACTGTGTTCTCTCTGTTCCTACCTGTCATAGGATGTGGCTGGCATACCCCACCCTCTACCCTGAACTCCTGAGCCCAGAAGCTGGGCTGCTCTTCCCTACCTAATCCAACCACTACAGTTACCCACTTTGTACCTTTGCCCTCCTGGCTACTGCACCTGAGTCTCCTCTCTTTCCCATCTCTTCCCTCCTCTTCTCCCCACATGGTGCAGCTCAGTCTGGTCATGTCCACTCTGGACTATCTGATGTCCCTGCCTCTGACTGTGCTCTCCCACATATCTATAGTAAGCATTCTTTCATAATACCTAGGAACAGTCAAGTCTTTTTATTTTCCTTTTAATTTTATTTTGTCATTCAATAACAACCCAGCATTTTAGTACTAGGAAAAAAACCTACATGCTCATAGAACAACTTGCAAAAGACTGTCTATAGTGGACTGGAGAGATAGGTAGGCAGTTAAGAGCATTTGCTGCCCTTACAGAGGATCTGGATTCAGTTCCCAATACTCATATGGTGGCTTGTAATGATTTATTATGTTAGTTCCAGGGATCTGATGTCCTCTTTTGACTTTATGGGGTGCCAGGCAAACACATGGTTCATATACATACACCCAGGAAGACACATACACACATAAAATAAAATACTAAATCTTTTAAAAGAAAATGTTTGTAGCATTTTATTTTAAAAATTTAAAGTAGGGAACAACGAACAATGCAAAATGATCTGCAACAGTAGAAAAGATAAACTGTCTTACATTCAGGCAAGGAGCCCTACTCCAGTGTACACAATATGAGTGAATTGTGCAGACATCCTATTTTCAAAAATTATGTCATAGATAAAAGAATACATACTGTATGATTTCCTTTGTCTGACACTCAAGGACAAAACTAATCCATGGTGATTGTATGTGTGTATGTGGTTTTTTTTTTTTATCTTGTTATTTAATAGAGCATGTCCAAAGTTATCAGCATCAACTAACATTAGCATAGTCACATACTATGTTGGTATCTGTAAGCCAGAGTCCAGAGATGGCTTGGCTGGATGCCTTAGGTTCAGCATTTCTCACAAGGCTTCTTTAAGGTATTGACCAGGTCAATCATCTTAAACCATGATTGGGGGAAATATTCTTCTATGCTCACTCATGTGGCTATGGCAAGTCTTGAGGCTTGATGGCTATTAGCTAGAGAGGTATTTCTTACATATGTGTCTCTTCACACTAGTCTCTCCCAGAGATAAAGCTGTAGAAGACCATGTAAAAGATGACCAGGAAGACAGAAGTGACAATGTCTTTGTAATCAACCCCAGCAGAGACAGAAAGTTCCTTGGCATGGCCCATACTTCAGTAGCAGGTATCAGGTATCTCACAAAGTCTTAAATACCATGGCAAAGATCAATAGGACTCTCTGAGAAATTCACCCTACCGCGGCAAAAATCAGGACAGCAATTCTGAACTTTTAGTTATTGCTTATACATCAAGATTCTTCTCTCTCTCTCTCTCTCTCTCTCTCTCTCTCTCTCTCTCTCT
>JADRCD010145559.1:0-10706 GCA_019843815.1 Montemys delectorum
GCTCCCTGAAGTCTGTCTCTGACACGGATTAGCTCCACCCCACAGTGTCTGCCTTGTGCCTGCTTGTTCCCCACTTGGCTATCACACTCTCCTCACTGGTCCTTTCCTCCGAACCCACAGACATTCCCCATATCTTTTCTCATTTGTTAACAGCCTCAAGAAATTCAGTCTAGTCCACTAATTAGAAAAGGTCTACTCATCATTTTCCCATAGATGTTATGCCACTGCTAATTACATGATAGGGTATCATTGCTAGGGTGAAGGGAGAAACTATAAAAAAGACTCCGAATTATCTTAGGATAACTTATATAAGATATCTTAGGAAGGAAATAAGAGGTTTAGAGACAGATTTAGTAGTACCAGAGAAAGCCAGTAAGCTGTGGGCTGACTGCATCATGGAGACGTGCTGATATGGAGGGTTGGAGGTAAAGCAGCTAAGGCAGTGCTGAAATAGCCAGGTAGATAGATGTTCTGTAAGAAAGTTAAGATGCACTGGAAGGAGAGGCCCCAGAAAGAAGATGAGGTCAGTGTGAACTCACCGAGAGCTCAGAGATGAGGCAGAACCAAAGCACCCGGGGGACCTTCAAGGATGGGACTTTCTAGAGAGCACTTAGTCGAGTTGGGGGAGATGCTGGAATGGGTGGCAGGTCAAATGCAGTGTTTTTTAGGTTGAAGGAGAGGCTACCTGTGCATGCTTACATGTGAGTGACAGGAAGGAGATTCAGATGATGATGGTCACAGACTTTAAATAGAGAAGATAAGGAAGCTTGACAGCAGCACATCTCAGGATGAAGAGTGGCTGAGGGAGGGCTTCTGAGTCAGAGGAAAGGGTGAGGTTGCAGAACAGGTAGCCAGTAGTCTAGAGGATCACAGGTTCACACCACTTGAGGTGCTTAGGAGCACAAGTAGCCTTGAATAACCATGTAGCCACTGCTTAGTGTTTTATTTCATCATTGTAGAGATATAGAGGTGAAGAAATACTGCTTTTTAAAGACATTTCTTTCTCTCCCTTTTTTATTTTGGATAGAGTCTCATTATTTTAGGCCTGGAACTCATTATATAGCACAAGGTATCCTTAAACTGAGGATTCTTCTGCTTTCTGAGTGTAGGGAAATTAGGTGTACACCACCACACCAACCTTTCTTCTGTCTTTTCTATGGAATCCAGAGCCTGGACAAACATGGTAGGGAGCCTTAGGGTCTGCACAGCTTTATGAACTTGCATTTATGAGTATCTTAGGAGCTCAGCAGTAAAGGTGGCTCTGAGTCATTAAGCCTTGTAGTCTGGGCTAAATAGTGAGTCCTAGGAATTACAAGGCTGGTCAGTATTCATTCTAGGCTGAGAGCAATTGGGTTTGGCCGTGATGTTGCAATAGGAGATACACAGAAAGGTGTAAGAGGTTCATGTTGTAAGGGAGCAAGTAGAATTTAGTTCTTAGTTATGAAAGAGGAGGTTAGGTTTGACCTATTAGTTCATGAAATAAAAGTTATAGGAGCCAGATATTGTTTACAATCATCATATTGCCAAAGTCATCAAACTTATATTTTGTCAATTTATCCCATGTAGTATTGTCAAAAAAAGGTTTTGTGAGTTTTTGAAAGTAATGGGTTTTGTAATGTCAGTGAGCAGCATTTTTAATAGCTTGAGAATAACGGGGCTATGTATTCTCTTCTTAGCCTCTTCCTGAAAGCTCAATTTTACTTTAATGTTCATGTCTATTAAAATGTGCACTGTGAAACTTTTGATCTTTCCAGAAATGTGGAGAGCTGTGTTTTACTGATATGTGGTTTGTGTGCAGAGGTAATTGGATAATAATGGTGTAAACACCTACAGGTCCTGGGGTTGGTATAATAAGCCAAGTGCAGGAAGTGTTCATCCTTTGAAAGCTTTACTTATGTGCTGTGCTCTTGATGCAACACTCTCTCTGAGCGCCAGGGCTTAATGCATGTATGTTAGTAAGAGCCCTTGCTTGCACAGGACATCCAGAGGGAGCAGGCATTCTGACGGACAGTACCAGGGAGCTTTCACTTCTGCTATTGAATCTCCTTTCGTCTGCAGACGCCAGCTTGATTTGTGCCTGTAGTTGCTTAAAGAACAAGACCATCAGTTGGTTGTATATTGAAAGAATGGTCATATTTGGTAAAAACTTCTGTAAATGGTATATGACTCCTTAATAGTGAGAAACAATGAGGTTTGCTTGATTTTTGTTTTTAAATGGGAACCCATGGATTATCATGGTCAAGATATCCTGACACCCTAGTTTTTTGGGAAAATTCTGATTTGTACCCCTTGCCCAACATTCTATACAGCTAGGCACTCCTCTTTACTCTGAGAAATTCTCTCTCATTTGGATGGCAGGCCACATTTTCAGATTTATGAGTTTCATTTCAAGTCACTCAAGGAAAGTATACCTTAGCTGTTGAAAGAAGTTTGGAGATACTTGAGCATTTGTTCCTTTTTCTAACCTCCCAACAAATAAATCACAAAAGGTGCTAAAACATGTGCTGAGAATTTCTATTTGAATTCAGCAAGATGTCCATGTGGTATATAACCAGCAGAATCCAAGCCTTTGGAATAAAAGTAGCCTTAATATTTTCTGGTTTGATAAAGAGAGAAACAGGTAGTGTTGAGTCTTGGATTTGTAAAATACTGGGCATGAAATATCTAACATGCTTATCTCTTCCTTTCTTCAATCAGTGCTAATATTCTGAAGGAGCCCGTGTGCTTAGGAGGATGTGAGCACATCTTTTGTAGGTGAGTTGTTGGAGCCTGATATATACTATGATATAAGTATGATGTCTGTATGTTATCTTGGGTTGATCCTCATTCCTGTTTCCGTTTTCAAATAAGAAATAAAGCTCAGGATAGCATACGCAGCTCTGCTAAGTTTTTGGAAAAGGAATAATGCCCTTGACATAATTCAGATGTGTCCTCTTAAATCTGGTTTGAATGACTGAGCTAATAATTTTTCAACTTTTATTGAAGTCTAATTCTTACATTTTCACCTATGAGTGACTTAAGAGAGTAGACATTTATTGCTGTACATAAGAAGGCCAGAAGGTCAAGTTCTGATACATATTGACAGACTTTGTTCCTTCTGAAGACTGTGAGGGGGGATTTGTTCTCACCAAGTTTCTTGTGGCCCTGTTAGTGAGGTTTTCCATGGTGGTGACAACATCTGATTTAAAGAGTTGATGGGCATTCGTTAGTCACCTTTTTGGTCACTGTGACAGAATACCTGACATAAACTATTTGAGCTCAGAGTTTCACAGGCTTCAGTTATAGTGGTTGGATGCTTAAACACTAATTTTGCTTCTTGGGGCCAAGGGCAGGAAGTGTTCATCATTCAAAGGCCTTGTGACAGAGGACACCTTGGAGGTAGGAACATGTGGAGGTAGATGTTCTGTTATGGCAGGCAGGAAACAGACTAGGCATAAACATCAAAGGTCTACTTGTAGTGACTTTTCTAGCTGGACCCTACCTCCTAAAGTTCCACCTCCCCAAATAGCACTACTTAGTTGAGGTCCAAGTTTAACAGTGAGTCTGTCAGGGACACTTGTAATATTGTATGTTCCTGTCACAGGCTCTAAAGCACTCATTTGTGATTTACCCCATAAATATAGGGAGAAGGATTTAATTTGGCGCACAGATTTAGAGGTTTCTGGTTACGTTCCTTTATACTGAAGCTATATTTGTTCACATCTCTTTCTCCTTATGTTCTTAGGAGCCAAAGATTTATTTCTTGGGAAAAATTAGGCAGATTGTCATGCTAAATGTCTCTATGAAGTAAATTGATGAGATTTTACATATATGTCTATATCATATTATCAGAGCACATTGTTTTACCATTCTATGTAAGATAACCTATGTTTTCCTACTGTTCATGCTCCTTAGTGTTTGGAGTTTAGATTCTGCTGAATTTTCTTTTAATTTTTTTTTAAGTGATTGTATAAGTGACTGTGTTGGATCAGGATGCCCAGTGTGTGACACCCCAGCCTGGATCCTAGACCTCAAAATAAATAGACAGTTGGATAGCATGATCCAGCTTTATAGCAAGCTCCAAACTTTGCTACATGACAATAAAGTTTCAGGTGAGTGATATTCCTTCATTGTTTTGTTAAAGAGTGGACAAATTAATAATGATAATGAGCACATGAAGAAAGAATGGAAAAAGAATTCTGAATGAAATAGTTGACATTTCAAGATAGTAGTTTTTTAAAAGTCATTTTGAGAAATGAGGTAATTAAGTCTGAACTTTATAGATGAGGTACTAAGGTCCAGAGGAGTTAACTGCTCTTGCCTGCAGTCTTATGTGTAGTTAATATAAGAAGCAAGAGAAATAGAGTTCATTTCTTGATGTCATTCCAGAGAGGCTCAGGACTTTACACTTGCTGCTTTCTGTAGTTGGGATAATTTCTATAGACTGTAGATACTATAGTGATTTTATTTATAATAGTGCTTAGTTCACTTTGGTACACGATTAGAAGATAGAATACAATATACTCTTGTAAGGGTCACTTTTTTTTTTTTTTTTAAAAGATTTATTATTGTACACAATACACTGTAGCTGTCCTCAGACTCCCCAGAAGAGGACATCAGATCTCATTACGGGTGGTTGCACCATGTGGCTCCTGGGATTTGAACTCAGGACCTTCGGAAGAGCAGTCAGTGCTCTTACCTGCTGAGCCATCTCGCCAGCTCAAGATCACTTTCTAGACTGAATTAATTAGGTGTATATTTTGAAATAGCAAAAATCTAACACCCATTTTCTTTTCTATCTAAATGGGGGTTAATGTTTTTCAAATTGTTCTTAGACTCTGCGTATTAACTTTATATCTTTTGCATTGTGAGTTCTGCTGAGAACTAATTGGCTGTGAAAAGAAAGTAAAGTGTTTTGAATTTTCATAATTGGATGTTGGAGTTGTCTTTTCATTGACCAAATCATATTATTTTAGCATATGTTTATAGGAGACCCTGTTTGGCAGGATGCCATGAGAGATTGATAATGACAATATAAAATTGTCGGCTTTGTGTTTTTAAGTCTTTTGTTCTTTGGATTCTGATGCAATATTGTAACTGTCAGCTACTAGTAAAGTTGATTGAACAAAATTAAAAAAAGGCAAATGCTTTTAAGTATTATTGACACTGGTTGTATTTTTAAGAATGTAAGTCATAGTTAACCTTTGTTTATATTAAGTTATCTGATCTTTATGCTAGTCTCCATTTTTAATAATAAAATACATTATACTAGTAATGTGACTTATGGAATACAGGTATGTATATATTTTATAAAGGACTTACCTTAAAAGATTTTTGTTTTGTTTTGTTTTGTTTTGTTTTGTTTTGTTTTGAGACAGGGTTTCTCTGTGTAGCCCTGGCTGTCCTGGAACTCACTCTGTAGACCAGGCTGGCCTCGAACTCAGAAATCCACCAGCCTTTGCCTCCCAAGTGCTGGGATTAAAGGCGTGCGCCCGACACCTTAAAAGTATTTTGAAAGTCTCGAAAATGCATTGATTTCATAACCGACAACTTGGTATTGGATAACCACTTGGGAGACACTTCTTTAGCTTCGGCATTCTTTAGTTTCCTGCAGTTTTTTATTTAGGATTGAGGCTCAGAACCCTTTTGTGCTAGCATGTCTATTGGTGTTATTTGTTAGGGGTCTTGTTTAGGCAGCTATGATAGATATGTAAATATATATACATATATATATGTACATAACTTATATATGTATAAAAACTCCGTGTCTATTGAGTAACAGCAAAAAGAGCTGAAGGCCTCCTCTAATCGACTGACCTTTCATGCATGCACAGGTGTGAGCACTTACACAGTACTCACTTGCATAACACATGCATAATCTAAAAGAAGAAAATAAAACTGGTAATGGGCCTTTGTTACTTTGATAGGTGATCACAGAAATGTTAGAGAGATTTATTGAATATACCTACTCTGATACCTCTGTTTTCGTGGTACAAGTTTTTTGTTTCTTGTCTTGTTTTTTCTAAAGTCACATCACCATCAGCTTTCCTTCTAAAAGCCTTCTCAAAACAAGCCAGCTTTGAAGGGTGTTTGACTTTTCAGTTTTCGGGGTGGTTTCCCCTGGAGTAGTTCCTTTTGTTTCTTTATAGTTTATTTAGTACATGTAATGAGGGCTGGTTTGGCCTTCTAAAATCAAATTTAAATAGTAGAAGGTGAAATGTTTTATCAGTAGAAGGAACCCTAAATTGGGAACAACTGAGAGTTGCTCTTCTTTGTGGTAAGAACATGATCTCACCTTAATTAAGATAAGGACTTGAGACTGAGTGATTCCTGAAGCCTGACTAACTCCAAATGACTGTTAAGTGCTCACCTGGAAAATGATGAACCAAGTAGAGGGTCAGCAGTTCTCACAGTTTTTCTATCTTTAAACAAAAACTTGTAGTACATAATTTATCTTCCAAATGAACCTTGTTACTTGCATTTACTATAAACTATATAATTATTATAATTAAGGTGGGTAATTAGGAAGAGCTTGTCAGCTCATGGACATGGTACATGGTATATTGGAGATGAAGCCGATTTATAGGAAAACGTGCTAAGATGAACTTCTAAACATTTCCACATATTTTCCTCGGTTCAGTGTGCTTTAAAGAGAAGAGGTTGCCATTTCTTTTTGATGGCCATTTATGGGTAATTTTACCTTATTCTTTATAACAATCTTTTTTCTACTAATAGAGGTAAGTTTAAAGTTTCTATTTTCCCCTTGAACCTATCATATTAAACAGCCTTTGCAGGTGCTGGTCACGTTTGTGGATCGTGTCAGTGCTGGTGATATTAAAGAACCTTGATTATGCTTTCATAGATCACAATTTGCATTTCTCTTTTCTAGTTTTGGGAGAGATGCTGATCCTTCTAAAGTGATTACTTACTGTCTCATATATGTTATGACTTCTTATAATAGATGAAGATGAATATTTGGATAGCCATGTAGCTGTTGTTATTTTAAATACATTTAAAAGCATTTTAACTTATTTTAACTTACAGAATAATTAATCTTCAGGTGTTAATGTCACACAGATGGTATACAGAGTACCTCCCTTTGATTTATTTTTTTTTTAAAATAAGGAGCTAGCTAGTCAGATTTTTCAACTTCTGTTGTGTAACTTATAATAGAGAATAATTTAGAAAGCACAATGTACATCATTATAATCCTTTGATGTAGATTAATGATAGGGAAATCACATTTTCTAATTGCTTTTCTTTTCTATGCTTATTATTAAATTTTGAGGAAAAAAACCACCTTGACTACGCTGCTCCTTAGTAACACATGTATCTCTGTTCCTTGAATTTCATAGTATATTCCAAAATATTTAAATTCAGAGAGTAAGATTTTTTTTAAATGTCATCATTAAGAAATTTGCTATGCAGAGGCAGGACCAATGTTTTTCTTCATGAAATGAATATGATAATTTATCAAGCTTAGAAGCATTCATCCATAAAACAGTTGTAGCTGTTAATAATGTGATTTATGTTCTAGCAACTGAGTTGTTTTGCTTTTCAGTTTTATCTTAGATATGCTGCATAAAATCCAGAATTTACAGTTATTGTTTGTGGTTATCCTTGCTTAGTTAGACCAAGTGCTGTGATTAAAATCTCCAGGCAAAGGTGTTAGTGCACGACAGTCAATAAAATGATGCATATAAATTCCATAGTTGTTCACTCATTATTTGCTCTTCTATAAGTTAGGGAACATGCTGCCGATGTTGAAATTTGTTTTTTTTTTTTTTTTAAGATTTGAGGTTTTTAGTTGATTGACTGTGTTATCACTGTGTAATTTTCTTTAGCTGCCCAGTTCTACTTTTTATTATAAACATGGAGAAATCAAGATTTGACTTGTTTTTCATTGAAAATGTCATCATCTGCATTTAAAATAATAAATTAAAACCAAATACAACTTTTCACAGACGACTTGAGGATTAACCTTTAAGTCTTTGTAATCCTGAGGCCTTCTTAAGAAGCAATCTCTGGTAACATTTCATTTTGACCTTTCTCTAGTCTCAAGATTGTATCACAAGTGGCTTGGTTTTGAAATCTACTTATCACTGCAGAGGAAAGACCTTGTTGAATTTAGACGTCTAGTCTCTTTGTGAATGGACATCTCATTCTTAGGATTTTCGAGATCCTGTCTCAGTAACACTGTAGACCATGGATCTGTCTGCAACCCCACTTCAATGGCTTTGGGGAATTGCCCTCGTTCAGTTACATAGCTCTGCTTGTAGCTGGCCTTCTGTTTACTGTCTTCATTGCACTCACTGTGATCCCAAGTCACCAGGACGAAGTGCTTTTTTAGAGTATAGTCCAAGGGCTGTTATTGCTAGGAAGGGTCATGTGTGACATTCCTGGGGGTTGGAAACTACTTACTTATTTCCCATTTCCTCTTCCAGGTAAGGTGCTTTTTATCTGGTATCTGTGTTTGTAAGATGGAGGTGAGAGAAGAGACAAAGGAAGCAATTCTAGGCATTTAGGAATTGGTGGTTGAGCAGTACAGGAATAAAACCTAACAGTCCTCAGAGAACAGAAAGTCGAATTCATCGGTAGCTCAAGGTGGAGAAATTAATCCTCATAGCATGTTTCTTTTCCTTTTTTCTATCAGATTCAAAAGACGACACATCTAGGGCAAGTTTATTTGGTGATGCAGAAAGGAAGAATAATTCAATAAAAATGTGGTTTAGTCCTCGAAGTAAGAAGATTAGATGTGTTGTGAATAAAGTGTCAGAACAAACGAAGCCTCAGAAGGCAAAGGACAGCCAAGCCCAGGAAGCTTCAGTGTATGACTTTGTTTCTGCAACTCCCCCTGTAGTTGTTTCTAAGAGGGCTAAAGCAGCTTCTAGAACATCTGCAAAAAAGCATCCGAAGAAGTTGGTAGCTAAGGTCAACCAGGAGGGGGATTTCGGGCCGGAAACAAAGGGTAGATTTGATTCCAAGGAGGAGCTGAAGGAAGAGAAGGTTGTCTCCTATAGCCAAACGCCAGTTATGAAGAGTTCACGGGTAAGTGGTGAAATAGACCTATTAGCAAGTGGCTCTGTAGAATCCGAATGTTCTGGAAGCTTGACTGAAGTCTCTTTACCATTGGCTGAGCATATAGTGTCTCCAGACACCGTGAGCAACAGTGAAGAGACTCCGGAGAAGAAAGTCTGTGTCAAAGATCTTCGTTCTGTAGGGAGTAATGGAAATCATAAAGGCAGCCACAGGCCTCTCACTTCTACTTCTAAGAATTGTGGGAGCAACATTCCGAGCATCAGCAGAGACATTGGTGAGCCCACGTTGCTTGCAGAAAATGTAGTGTTGGTTGACTGTTCTTCACTGCCTTCAGGCCGACTTCAGGTTGATGTCACACTCAGGAGAAAGAGTAACTCATCAGATGACTCCCTTAGCCTTTCACCAGGCACACCCCTACCTCTGCTGAACAATTCAACTCACAGGCAAATGATGTCAGGCCCCTCCACAGTGAAGCTGTCTTCCGGTATTCCAACCCAGAAAAGAAATCACAGAGGAGAGACTTTACTTCATATTGCTTCTATTAAGGTAGGCTGCCCACTCTCAACTAAATCTTGGAATGAGACCAGATTTGTTGGGTCTTACTTTGACAAATACTTGAGATAATAAGAGTACAAACTTAGTTTATCTCACAGAATTGGAATTTTAGTTTGTGTCCAATAGGTTCTGTTGCTTTGAATTTGTGGAACAAAGCTGTATGTGTTCCCCTCCTTCCACTGCCCTATCCAGGAGAAGAAAGAGGGAATAAGGAAGAGGTGGGATCCCATTCCCTCTTCATGTCCAGTGACTTGAAAACCTTAATGTAAAACATGGAGGTGAGAGGCTGTGGTAATGGATCCATGCCATTAGCTACATCCTCGACTCTTAGAGCAAGTCAGATATTTGGAGTTAACTTTGGTGATGCTTCAGTTGATTTCTCTTAAGCCTGACTTAAAAAAATTAATAGATTTGATCGTTCTTGTCATATGTATAAAATATATATATGTACACATAAGCTATTGTAATGTGGTTAATGCTTCCTAGATTTATCTAGTTAATTATTATGCTCCATTCAGTTTTCTATTAGTAAGATTGTAGTCTAATGTAGTTTCTATGTCTCTCCTTCTGGAAATTTCCAGACCTCAAACTAAGCATTCCCTTAATTTGGTAGAGGATGTTATTCTAACTATAAGAAAATTTACTTTTATTAATGAAGATCTTTAGAGCCTAGCATCTAGGCCAGGGTTTAATAAACTCTTAGGGGGTTGCTAGAGAAAGTGTTCTTGACTTTACAAACTATATAGTGTGTGCCATATATTACTCTGGAGCAGAAATAGCCATAGACAACAAGTAAACCAATTAAAACTTGACATGCAAATTCAGGTGGCTCCTAGGCATGGAAAAAAGCCAAAGTAGAACAGATTGGAAAATTGTGGCATGACAGTGTCCTGGTGACTTTTCTTTATTGATATGTTCATAGTTGCTTTGTGTAAGTTTTTCTCAATTGGCCCTCTACTTGAAAAGTCTTGCCCGAAGTAAAGTTGCCTGTTTTGTTTTCTTGAACCAAAGTATCTGATATTGTTATTGTTATTTAGTTGACTTATTCTTATTTGCTACATTTAAATATACATTGATTTCTATTGTTTTTTAAACTTAATTAACAATCATGTTCTTTTAAAGTTTTATTGTGA
>JADRCD010145566.1:0-19069 GCA_019843815.1 Montemys delectorum
TCATACATTTTGTATAAGAATGACTCCCATATTACTAATTGGAGTGATTGAAAACTTCCTTTCCTCCTTTATCTGTGCTACTGGGAATCTGGAGTAATTAATTTCTCGAAAATATTTTGGCTATAAAATCATTAGTCTTTGCACATCTACCAAAACAAAATATAAACCATAAAAATCTCAGTTTTTAGAGACAATACTCAGAGAAATACCTTGTAGAGATAATTAAATTCAGGCACAACATGCACTGTATTCCTTACCTAAAACAATGTATTTTCCATGAAAGGGATGACTAAAAAGTACAGTAAATGGGAAGATCCAATTTTGGCTTAATTTTGTGAACTTAGAGCTTTGTTTTGGAAATATTTGGCCAAGTATATAATAAATATTTTCTCAATATCTAATGAATAAATAGTCTTATTTTAAAGTGATGTCTATGGAGAGAAGAGACATTTAATATAATAGAGGTAGAAATAAAATGAATTTATTGTATAACCCATCATAACTTTAAAGCTATGTTGTTTCAGAGACTGGAGAGACAGGGGCTGAGCACTGAAGAGTCCTTGCAGCTCTTGTAGATGACCCACATTTTATTATTGATACTCATACAAAGATGTTTGAAAATGCCTATAATTTCCTGGAACTAACCCCTTCCCCAAACATATGTAGAAGATATAGAGTTATCTCTCAACAACTGAAATGGGGGCTGTCCCTGAACCTGTTGCCTGCCTGTGTATCCAGTTCTCCTAACTCAAGGAACCGAATAGTTAGGCCTTGTCTGGCCTCATTGGGAGAAGGTGTTTCTAGAGCTGCAGCAAATGATGTGCCGAGGTGGTGAGATACCTGGGGGCCTCCACTTTTCAGAGGAGAGTGAGAGGTATAACTGGGAGAGAAGCTGTTTGAGGTAGAAATGGAAGGAGAGGGGGAGCATATTTATGGATGTAAAGAAAATAAAATAGATAAATAAATAAATAAGTGGGAAAAAAGAAAAATGTCTATAATTTATACTATACTAGAACCATTGGTACCAATATATAAGTTCATTTTTCTGCACAGACATACATAAATACATAGTTATAATGCTTTTAATTTTGTTCATAAGTCTCTTAGTTTCCCTAAATTTTCATTTTTCTCTTTTATCCCTTTTAAAAGTACAGAAAATAAATTCGACAGTAAAAACAACTAGCTGAAGCATTCAGACAACCATTGTTACATTTCAATGAATTATTAGATTATGAAATAAAATCTCTTCACTCTGGGACGTTTTATCTAATGCTCCTTCTTTTGAGTCCTGAGAGTCTCTCACTTTCCAGGTCTCTAGTACATTCCAGATGGTCCCCCTACCTCCTACCTCCTGAAGCTGAATGTTTCCATTCTTTCTGCTGGCCCTCAGGACTTCAATTCTGTTCACCCTGCCCAAAACCTCATCGTGTTCTCCTCTTCCCCACCCTGTCTTCTTTCTCATCCATGTCCCTCCTTCCTCTATCCCTCCTGCGATTGTTTCTTTTCCCTCCCAAGGGGGATTGAGGTATCCTCACTTGGACCCTTAAGCTTGTTAACCTTCTTAAGTTCCATGGATTGTATCCTGGATATTCTGTACTTTTTTGGCTAATATTAACTTGTTAGTGAGTACATACCATGCAAGTCCTTTTGAATCTGAGTTACCTCAATCATGATGACTTGTAATGTCCCCCTCCAGCAGAATGGCAGGTCATCAAGTGGAGGGATGGGGTTACCATACCACAGTCAAAAGCTCTGACCCAGAATTGTTCCTGTCTAAAAGAACTGCAGGAATGAAAATGGAGAAGAGTCTGAGGGAAAGAAATTCCAGTGACAGGCCCAAATTGGGATCCAGCTCAAGGGGAGGCTTCAAGGCCTGCCACTATTACTACTATGGTGTGCTTATAGACAGGAGCCTAGCATGGTTATCCTCTGAGAGGCCCAATAAGCAGCTGACTGAGACAGATTCAGATACTTACACCCAACCATTGAACAAAAGCCAGGGACCACTGGGGTTGAATTAGGGAAAAGCTGGGAGAAGTTGGAGAGGAGGAAGACAGACTGTTTCAACTAACCTGGACACTCTCAGACATGGAACCACCAACCAAGCAGCAGACACCAGGTAATATGAGGCTCCCAACATACATACAGCAGAGGACTTCCTGGTCTGGCCTCAGCGAGAAAAGAAGCATCTAACCCTCGAGAGACTTGAGGCCCCAGGGAGTGGGGAGGTGTGGTGGTGATGGGCACATCCTCTTGGAGACCAGGGAGTAGGTATGGGATCAAAAATAGTCAGAGGGCAGACAGGGAGAGGGATAATGACTGAACTCTAAAAAAGCTCAAATAATAGTAATAATAAAAATAAAATGTAATAAATGCACAAATACATATTAAAAAAGGAAATGAAATCTTTTAATTTTATTTCATATCATGCCTCTGAAGTGTATTACTAGTGTCAGATTTAAAAAGTTTTACAACATTTAAGATGCTATTAATTTTATTGCTGTAAAATCTTCCTTGCCTGTGACTCAGATATCCAAAGTTGGAGCAGGGCACTGTTTTTTGTTGTTTGTTTTTTTCTAGACAGGGTGTCTCTGTATAGCCCTGGCTGTCCTGGAACTCACTTTGTAAACCAGGCTGACCTTGAACTCAGAAATCTGCCTGACTCTGCCTCCCAAGTGCTGGGAATAAAGGCGTGTGCCACCACTGCCCGGAATGGAGCAGGGAACTTTTAAGATATGTCATTGTCTGCTTGAAGCTGCTGAAGAAAGGAAATGACATGCTGGATCTTCCCAATCCATGCACGTCCATCCCTCTGCTGTTTACATAACATCATTTCTTTTGACTTTGTCTCTCCATGTTTATAGGGCAGTAGTCTGTTCAGGCAACCTAGGCCTCGAGCCCTGGAGCCCCAATGGGCAGTTTCTGCCTGCAGGGGAGGGAAGAAGTTCGGCTACAACGCCTGAGACTTTGGCTCCTGTTTCAGTCACAACCTCTCACAGCTGCCCCCAGGAGATGTGCACTTTATTTGGTAGACAGTGCTCCAAGCTCCCAGCATTCTAGCTGGATCCTACCACCAATCATCTGACCACAGCCAGGCATGCCTCGCCCCAAAGACAAATAGCTATGCCTCATACAGTTTGCCCCCTCCTCCCTCTCTTGCTCTTGGTCTCCCCTCTTGCTCTCTTTCTTCTTCTCTTTCTCTCTTGCTCTTTGTTCTTCTCTTGCCTTCTTCCTTTCTTCTCTTGCTATTTGTCCCTTCTCTTGCCCTCTTTCTCTTCTTGCCTTCCCTCTCTCCTGCCCTTTGTTCTCCACTCTTGCCTTCTTGTTCTACTGCTTTCTTCCTCTCCTTTCTCTCTCCTCTTCTCCTCTCCTTCTTCTCCTTTCCTTCTCTCTACTTGACCGGCTTATCTCTCTTTCCTATAATAAAATATCTCATTTATACATTGCCTCCCGTTTGACTAATGTGCCCCATGACAAATCTCAGCTGCAGAGAGAGAGAGATCCAGGCTGTGGCAGCAAGGCTCCAGGCCCCACACATGTTCAAGCTCTTCTGTTAAGGAAACTCCCAAAGATGATAACTTTATAGGATATATGAGCACCCTTACTAAAGCATGCAAAAATGACTGAAATGACCAAGGTTCTGGGAAATTTCCCCTTCAATGAGAGATGATCAGTGTGCACCAGTTGGTTTGTGTGCATAACCTTCCTGGTGCTTTTGCAGTCTAGTCTTCCAGAGTCTTCCACAGGGAAGTCCCACCTGCCTAAGTCCATTCTTCATCTTCCTAAGGACTTAGATTCTGTCACTGCTTCCTTTTCTTTAAAAATATACAGATGTTAGCCAGAGCCATGGTTCAGCCATGAAGAGAACTAACCACTCCTCCCAAAGACCCACGTTGTAGTCCAAGAACACACATGGTGGGCCAGCTCTCTGAAACTCAAGTTCTGGGGATTCTCATATTCACTATTAGACTCCTCAGGTTGTAGGCATGCATGTTGGGAAGACCAATATGTAGACCAAATGCTCATGCACATAAAATACTTTATAAAAGAAAAATTTTAAGGCTACTCAACCTTCTGATGTTCACTATTATTTATTTTATATTATTTATTTATCTCTTCTGTTCATCTACATATAAACCAAATAATTCTGTCAGTTCTGAAAACTCTCACTGATAAAACAGAGTCTACATGATATCATTCTGTAGTTTTTTTTTTACTAAAGGTTTATTAAATCACATTAATGAATTTCTCCATATCTGCTTACACATTTCACTCTGTGGAGCTTATTATTAAGTGAGGATCAACTGTTGACTGAAGTAGCCTGGGTGATTTGATTTTATTATAGCTTAGTTTTTTTTTAAAAAAACAAATGCTAACATATCTTTGTAGCATTAAAAAACTAAAATGAAATCAAATATCCTAACTATTTTGCCCTGTGTGGTGGCCAGCTCTTGAAGGCCTGTTTGTTCTGAAGAGGAAATGGAGGGAGATTGAATCTGGACAAGAGAGGATGTGGGTGGGAAGCTGGAAAGCTGAAGTGGAGGAAACTATGGTTGGGTTGTATTGAATGAGGGAAGGTTTGCTTTTCAACAGAAAAATAAAATAAGTAATACCATCTTTTCTCATTTTACTCTATAATGTCAAAGGTGTAAGAAATAATGAAATAGTTCTTCAAGAGGTAAGTCAAATTTAATTCCCTTTTTTTCACATATTTAACAGAGTGTTCTTATACTGACATGAATGTATATATCACTAACTTCATTGAAAAAATACTGAATGGAGGTGTGTGAGGACATACAAATAAGGAAGGGGTGAGATAGAGAGATAGAGACAGAGAGAAAGAGAGGCATACACAAAGAGAGACAAAGGAAGACACAAATATGAAGCAAGAGAAGGAATCGAAGGAATCAGAGATGTTTATGTTTACAAATAGCACATGCAGTGATTAATCATATTGTCTTTAAAAAAATTATAAGCCAATACCTTTCAACATCACTTATTTACTAGTGCTCCTGCTTTTACAATTGTCCTATAGTTTTTGTACGCTATTCTGTCTTTTTATTTAAAGGATACCACTTCCTCAGAGATAAGAGTGATAAAAAGGCTGCCATTGAACTTCAAATAACAAGATTAAAAAACAATGCAGAACAGTTTGTGTCGAATACAAACTGTATAATTCATGGAAATCAGCAATCATAAGTGCTCAAGAAGATTTGTGAAAGTGCTGAAATCAAACTTGATTGTATTAGGAAGCTACTCTCTTGAATATCCTCTATAGTATCATTGGGAAAATTTTATATCTAAAGTAAAAAGACTACAAATTCTTTGATTTTGTGTTTCATACTGACACATCCGTTAATGTGTTTTAAATATTACTTTTCAGCATGTGTTTTTTTTTCAGTTAGTACAATTGCTAAAGACAGAAAATTTAAGAAAACTAGCCTTAAAATATGTACTTATATATCAAAGACAATTAGATAAAATGATATTATTAAGACCCTTATAATGTCTAACATCATATTAATTCTAAATGGTTACTATCAGAGAGAACATGCATACGTTTTTCAATACTTTTTCAAGTTACATTATTAGGCCTTTAAAATATAAATCACATAGCTTGAAAGAGTAATTGTTATCATTAGGGAACTATTGTACATATTTCCCTATAGAGTTAAATAGATTCTCTGAAAGACAGAATATCTGTTTTTCATGTAAAAGAATCCACCAAGTTTTTTCTGTTTGTTGAAAACTAAGCTTCTGGAACTGACTATATTTTTTTGGTGTTTGGCATTATTTTAGTTGTAAGACTATTTAGAAAGAAATGCTTCAGGACTAATGCTACTGGGTAGTGAGTACATGGAAACTCTTATTGATCATTCTTAAGTCACTTCAGTCTTTCATGAATCAAATTAAATAGCCAGTGGGATTATGGAAGATTTCTAATCAAGAAACATAAAAATGCAATGTCATCCTATGGATTACAAAATGCCTATAATTAGATAAAAAAAGATACCAGGGACACCCTTCACCGAGAAATTTCACTATTTTCCATGTACATTGTGTGCATTTAAACATTATCTTCAATAATGTCAAATGCCTGAGAAAGTGGGTTGGTTCATATAATTGGATTTAATTTATCATAAATGGCCTAAAATGAGAACACACTATAAATTATTAATTACTAACTGTCATAGATAAATTGCCATAATAAACAAAGCTATATCTTAATCATTAAAGCAATCCTTATTTCTAAATTTTAACAAGGATAATGTCTTAGTCAGGGTTCTCTAGAGTCACAGAACTTATGGTAGTCTCTATGTAGTAAAGGAATTTATTGATGACTTACAGTTTGTAGTCCAACTTCCAACAATCAACTCCCAACAACGGTCTGCAGCAGCTGTGAATGGAAGTCCAAGGATGCAGCAGTTGCTGAGTCCCACAAGGCAAGCAGGCGAAGCAGAGAGAGCTTTCCTTCTTCCAAAGTCCTTATATGGGTCTCCAGCAAAAAGTGTGGCCCAGCTTAAAGATGTGTGCCAGCACACCTTTAACCCCAGATGACCTTACTTAAACTCGTAGGTCTTCCAGTCTTAATCTTCTAGGATTCATAGCCACTATGCCACCACACCTTTAATCCCAGATGATCTTGAACTCATAGAGCTTTCTATGTTAATCCTCTGGGATTCATAGACACTTTTCCTCAAGTTCTCCATGCCAAGATTCAGGTCAGAAACTTGTATCTCTCAGCCTCCAGATTAGGGCCACAGGTGAGCCTTCTAATTCTGGATTGTAGTTCATTTCAGATATAGTCAAGTTGACAACCAGGAATAGCCACTACAGATAACTTCTTAGATTTGGCATCCCTGAAGAAAACTGTCTCTTCTTTCATCAGTAGTCATCAGTTGAGAATCGCTTCTTAGTAGAGGAAGGATATCATAATCCACCTTCACCTCCAGCCTGGCTTAATCTTGGGCAGCTCATAAAACTATGTACATTCAAACACAGCTGCTGTGAATTCATCTGCCACAGTCTTGTCATGTTTGACAAATAAAATAAAGTGTAGATATCCACTATCTCTGTCTTTTTCAATCATTCTGTCATCTCTTAGACAAGTCTTCCTATTTGGAGGTTCAATATAGACGTCCCATTTAGAGGCAAGCCCTACATAGTCTCATAATCTCATATTCTCTGTACATTGGCCAGTCAAGGTTCCCTATGTCTATTACTCATTACCCCACAAAGAAGCTTTTATAATGAGAGTTGAAAGATGTATTAACCAATTGGTATGGTGATAGGAACTTAGGGCTAGTGTAGTTCTATGCCAATTTACCAGAATAATAGAATGAAGAATCTTCTTAAGAGCTGCCTAGGAACTAATTATTTGCATGTTTGGGGCCAAGTTAAGGATATCAGGCATGAGTTCCAATCAGAAAATGATTATTCTCACAACAGTTGTGCCACTACTGAAAAAGTAGTATTACCTTCCATGATATTGCAGTTATAACTTATAGGGTTCACAACTAGGTTATAATCCTTGTTGATTAGCTTTATCCCCAGGTGGCACACATGAACATTCCACTACTATGGAACTAATAGGAATAAAAGTTTATGTTAGTACCAGCTTACTGTTTTTCATGTTCAGTTTTTTTTTTTTTTTTTTGTAGCACCTCACTCACCAGCAATTTAAAATTAGCTAATATATACCTTACACTGGGTTTTTCATGTACTAGTCTATTATATCTAAGAGAATCATTGTACCATTCTTAAGACTATTTCCATTTAATCCCCCACAGAAAACATATGTGTGTATGTATGTATTTATTTATGTATGTATGAATATATGTATGCATGTATATATGTTTTAGGATGCTTCTACCATGATGGGTTGCCATATGGCTTATTCTAAGGTCTATGTATTAGTTATCCATCCTCATGTTGTCTACCTCACCACATTTAGTCTTCTATGTCCTCCTATTCTTTCCTCCTTTACTCCTATAAAATCACATGGTCCTTCCTTTGAAACAGCCCCAAGTGGTACCTTACTAGTTTCTGACTTCTGTGGGCACTCCAGTTCAAACAAAATTGAGTACAGATTTTAATCTGGTCATCATTTATGACAAAGAACATTTGCATGGAAGGCATAGTGATACATGCTTTTAATCCTAACACTTAAAAAAATATAACCAAATAGATTTGTGTGAATTCAGGCAAGCTTGGTCTACATAGGAAGCTATAGGACAATTGGGATTGCATGGAGTTATTCTGTCTATAGACAGAGTTTAATGCTATCCCTATAGAGTTCAATAGCTTCTCTGTAAGGCAAAATACCTATATTTCACACAAAAGACTCAACTAAGTTCTTTTCACTCATGGAAAGGCAAAATACAGAATAGAATATATTTTTACTGTGGCATTAGTTTAGTTGTAAGACTACTAGAAAGAAGTGTTTCAGGACTAGTGTAACAGGGTAGCTGGTATATGGACAATCTTATGGATCAAAATAAAACAAAACAAAAAACAAAAAACAAATCCAACCAACCAACTAACCAAACAACAACAACGAAGCCCAACCTAAACCAAACCAAACAAAGACAAAGACAAAGAACAAAGAACAAAGAACATTAGCTGTTGGTTTACCCTGCTTTGTCTAGATTCCCTCACTCAAGTATACATTTTCCAGTTATTTATCTTCAAATTTCAAAATTTAATATTTTATAATAGACAAAAGGATTCCATTATGTGAATGTTCTATGTTTTATTTATCTTATCATTAGTTGATGGACATGTCCCCTGCTTCAATTCCCAGTCTATTTTGAGTAGAGTAACAGTGAGCAAGGCTAACAAGGGTCTCTACAGTTATATGCAGAACACTTGGAGGGTAGATCCAGGAGCACAATGGCTGGATCATATGGTAGGCTTAGTTCTTTTGCAGAACTACATTGATTTTCAGAGAGTTTTCACCAGTTTGCATTGCCATCAGCAGTACCTAAATGTTTCCATTTATTAAGATCATTTGATCCATCATCTGTTGTCATTTTAAAAGAATCTAATCATTTCCTACTGGGTTAAGAGGAGATCTCAAGTTCTGCATTTCCTGATGGCTAAGAATACTTAAGAAAACACAGTCATTGGTGTTGAATCTTTGGGTAACTTTGGAAACATGCTAGAAATTTTAATTGTATTGTTAGTTTTCATTGATATTAGACATTTAAAAATTTTTCATGTACTTTAGAAACTGAACTTTATCAGTATATAAACTTGTAAAGATTTTTCCCCATTCATTAGTCTGCCACTTCATTAGAACTATGGTGTCTTCGGATGTACAGAAGAGTATTTGGCTTAATGATAGTCCATTTTTAATTCTTTGTTTTAATGCCCGGGTCTAGACAGTTCTTCTCTATACCAATGAATTCAATGATATTCACTTCTTTCTCCACTATTGCACTAAGGATATGGGTTTTTTTCTTGAGATCTTTCATCTGTTGCCAGTTGAGTTATGTATTGGTTGCAAGATTTGATGCTATCCAGCTTGGATGGGATAACCTGATGAAGAGTCTCTTTTCTTCAATACATATTGCTATCTCCTTGTGAAAATTCTAGTGAGTGTCAGAGTGTAGGTTTGTATATGAATTATCAATTATACCCATTGGTAGATATATTTTTTATAGCAGTGCCTTGTTGTTTTTATTTTATTGCTCAGTAGGATACTTGAAATTGGAGTGGTGTTGCCTCCAGCTGTGATTATTATTCAGAAGTATTATCAATATGAATGTTGAGAATGAATATATTGATCATTTTGTTTAGTATAGACATTTTCAGAATATTAATTTCATTAGTTCATAGTATAGAATTTCTTTTCAATTTTGAGTATCATTTTTAATTTTCATCTTCAACATCCTAAAGTATATAGTCAAGTATTTCCTTCTTTGGTTAGACATATTAAAACATTCCTTTTCTTAAAAGCTATGGTTAATGGGACCTCCTTTCCCCAATACATAGGAAGGTGACTATTTTTGTGTTACTGCTTTATATTGCTATGTTGTAAATATGTTTATTAGTTGGGAGAGACTTCTAGTGGATTCTATCTTTTATTTGTAGAATCATATCATCTACAAATAAGGACATTTTGACTTCTTATTTTTCTACATGTACCTCTTTTTCATGAACTGTTAACACTTCAAGCATTGTATTAAAGAGTGGAGACAGTGGACATCCTTTTCTCTTTCCTTATTTTAATATTAGTATAAATACTCTGAGATTAAATACATACAGGATTTTGTTGATGTATACTTGCTGAATACTGTCTTTAATATGTTGACATGTGTACTCCTTATTCCTAGTTCATTTAGAACATTTATCATGAAGGAATTCAGAATTTTGTAAAAGATCTTGTCTGTACCTAATTAGATTTAAATGTGATTTCTATTTTTTAATTTATTTATGTTATGAACTACACTTACTGAATTATATGTTATATATTCATTGCATCTCTTAGATCAAGTTGACTTATCATAGTGGATGATATTTTGACATGTTCATGTGGTGATTTGAATACACCTGGCTGAGGACATGTCCTATTTTGAGATGTGGTCTTATTGGTGGAAGTGTTTCAATATGGGCATGGACTTTACAACCCTCCTTCTATCTTCTTGGAAGTCAGACTTCTCCTGTTGTCCTTCAAATCACAATGTAGAACTCTCAGCTCTTCCAGGGCCATGCCTGCCTACATGTTACCATGCTTCTTGTTATGATGATCATAGACTGAACCAGATTACCCAGTACCTGTAAGCCAGCCCCCCCCTTAAATGTTGTTCTTTATAAAAGTTTCCTCTGTCAAAGTGTTTCTTCACAGTGATAGTAACCCTAACTAATACATTTCTTTAATTTGTTCTGAATGTATTTTATGAGGAATTTTTATGTCTAAACTCATCAAGAAGATTGACCCTATTATTTTTGTTATTACTGTTAATGTTTTTTATCTGATTTTGAAATTGAGATACTATTGGTTCCATAAAATAAGTTATAAATATTCCTGTATTTATATTTCTAGTGTGGTTTTCTCCATTTCCTTTGTACCCAAATAAATGAAGGAAATTTCTGTGCAAGCTCTAGCCCATTTTAGCTCTCTAATAAAGGCACTGGGACCTCATATTTTTATTAACAAGCTGCAAGCACTAAGCTGGAATGATTCTGACCTATTCTAACCTGAAGAGGCTGGTACTATCCACTCGAATGGTGGTGTAACTGCATCTGAGTCTTGCATTGGCTGGCTCTGGTCCATGTGTGTGTTCTTGGCTTTTTTCTCATAGGAATCTCATAGTGAATCCTCATGCTCTATCCATATGGTCTCTCCACCTCTTTCCTCCATGGTCCTCTTCTGCCCTCCTGTCTTTCTTTGAGATCCCATGACTGGGATCAGATATCCTGCCCTATTTTCTTCTACCTACATAATTGGCTGATCTGCTCTTTATTAACCAATCAGAAGTGATAAAAAAACACTTTTTAAATAATAAAGAGACCGGAGATACTTAACCAAGCCTTCATCTGAACTGGAACCAGATGTTTGGATAAAAGAATCAGCATTTGAAAACACAGTTCACACAACCACCCTCCAATATATTCCTTCTATTTATATTTTATATGATACTTTGTTCTATTTGTATTTTATATGATACTTTGTTCTTTGACAGTCTCATCGAAGTCTATATTGAATTTATCTGATCCTGAGTTCATTTTATTTGGGATATGTTAAATTGTGACTTCTATGTAATTGGTGGTTATGGGTCTGGTTAAATTATTTACTTCACATTGATTTAACTTCAGTAGATTAGATACATCTGGAAATTCATTTATTTCTTTTAGACTTTCCAGTTTGGTGAAATATAAATTTCTAAAGTATGCTTTTCACTGAATTTCTTCAGAATCTTTTGCAGTATATTTTTTTGTGGATGTTTAGAATTTTATTGTAAATGCTTTCTTGAATAACACAGAGAAAACACACCAAGGACTGACATATTTGGATGAAAAAGCATATCATATTCACTATAAAAATGATGTACCTAGAACCTGCTACAAAGCACTATTTTCTCCATCTTTGCTCCTTACCATACAAGTATTTTTTTTACTGATGACTGTATTTATTTACATTTCAAATATCATCCCTCTTTCCAATTTCTCTTCCACAAAACTCCTATTCCCTCCCTGCTTCCCCCTCCCCCTCCCTCTATGAGAGTACTCCCCTACCCCTCCAACCACTCCTGCCTTTCCCCTATGCTGGGTCATTGAGTGTAAAATTTTTAAAATCTCTAATTCTATCAGTGTCATTTTTTTCTCTCTTTCTTAACTAGAGTAAGGGAAAAATTGTGATTTGACCAATAAAATTACCATTAACTCCTTCCATTAAATATATAATTAATCTTGGAGGTTGGCACTGAGCAAATTCCAACTGAAGTCATCTATTGTAGGAGATTTTCACTCATAGATTCATTTTCTTGACTGGCATCAAGATTTCTTGTGGCAGTAGATTCTCAGCTCACTTTGCTACACAATAAACTCTAACATACTGAATTTATCATTTTGATGATTCATAATGACAGCACTTTGATGTGCTTTCTATAGACTCTCATGCCTTAATAGTAAATCAAATATACATTTCAAAGAAGGATGGTGTGGTCATAAATAATAACTTACACAATACAAATTTATACTTTTAAGAATGTAACATGATATAAACTTTTGTCAGTTTCAGTTGCAAATTGAATTTTGAGTAAGTGTTAAAAAAAAGAATGTTATTCTAATAATAGAATCTCTATTTTTATCATGGTGACCATGAACCTGAGACTAGATAACCCAGGGACCTATGGTAAAACCTAATCACACTGGCCTGAAAATAATTATCCCTTGGGACTCTCAGAGACTGAACAGCAGAACAAAGAGTATATATGGGCTGGAACTAGGTCTCTTGTACATATATAGCATATGAGTGACTAAATAAACAAAATTTTATCACTAGGGTCAGTGTTAATAACATAAGTGGTATGTATACTTGCTGAGAGAGGGAAATCAGTTTTTACCAGTGGAATGATACTGGTTATATCAATCATTCTATGGCAGAAGAACTAACCAACATACAATGGATTACAACTTTGTGTGAGTGGGTGTGGGTGTGTGTGTGTGTGTGTGTGTGTGTGTGTGTGTGTATGAACACACACACACACACACTTATACCCTTTTATTTGGTTACAGTTTAGTGGTATTTTTGGAAGTGTATTTATTTTGTTTTTTGGCTTATGGATGTTTTGTGTTGTATTAGGTTTTTGTTTGTTTGTTTGTTTTCTTTTGTGAAAGCACTTAAAATTTATGCATAGGTTCAGGGCATCTTGAAGACTTGAGGTAAGCAAAAATATAATAAAATAGATTTAAATTTAAATTTGCTTTAAATAATATAAAAATATAATAAAAATAAAAGGAAGAACCCAGTTTTCCAATATTCTATTTAAGCACACTATTTTTCTTGTATTAATGTTCAAGCTATTAGATCCACCGTAGCTTCTATGGGATGACTACTTATTTATTCATTTATGTATATCAAGTTGATGCAAACTCCTATCACAGGGGAAGAAAGAAGCTTAACTGAAGATATGACTTTATCCTATTGTTCTGGTACAGATCTGTGGGGCATTTTCTTGGATAATGATTAATGTAAGAGGACCTGGCTCTTCTGGGTACCACTCAGGCCAGGTAGTCTTTGGCTGTATAAGAAAGGGAACTGAACAATCTGTAGAGAACAAGTACTGCACAGCTTCTTTTTTATCATACTTGATTCCACTTCTGCATGAGATTCTACTCTCACTCCCATTAACAATCAACTCTGATTAGGTTAGAGAAACCAAACCAAATATTTTCTCAACAAGTTGTATTTTTTGTTTGTTTGGTTGGTTGTTTTTTTGAGTATTTTCTAATTACAGTCAGAAAAATCAAAATGGAATAGGATTTGACCTTAGAGACACTATTCCATAATTAAAATATCATTTTATTAGTAGTAACTTAAAATCACGGTGATTTGTAAATCCATTTAAGTCACTAAATACATTATTTAAAAAACAAATATTAAAGAAAAATGTATCTTTAGCTTTTTGACATGCTAAATTTATTTTGTTTCTTAATGAATCACTTTTTTAAAATGATAGCATTGAGATATTTAACTAGATACCTTGCTTATATAACAGTACTAAGTAATATTTGTAGCTCATATGTATCTGATGATTATATTATTTTGTAGTTTATTTTGTTCTCAACATGAGTAAACATATAATATAACAATTATGATCTTTTCACTTATTTACAATTTATCAAATAAAACTAAATTTAAAATATTATGTATGATGTAGTTATGAGATCAATATGTATCAAATATAAGACTATGAGAGCAGATAATTCCCATCTCTCAGAGCACAGTATTAAAATATTATAATGCTTGATAATGGAAAAGGTAATGCAAATATAGACTAGTTTTCAAACTACTAAAAATTCTCATTATTATTCTTTATTCAATTTCCTTCTGTAATTCAGTTTCCCAACAATAAAAATGAAAGCTGGACTTTAAAAGCTGTCATTACAGCTCTCCATGTAGTGGGGGGAGGGACAAAATCACAATAGGAAACTAATAGCAATGACTTCTTTCCTTACTTTTGTTCTACTTGAGAATGAATCAGACTGAAAATGCAAAATGACTATCAGAAAGGAGAGATAATGATGTAGATGGAACTAAAATAAGTAAAACATAAAGCTTTCTCAGTTCTAAAAGCTGATCATAATTTTAATAGTATTATCCTAAGATCTTATACCATGTCAGGATAGGCATTCTTATTATCTGTACTATAGTGCAAATAGTATAACTAGTATTTTTATAATTATTTTTCTTATACTTGTATTATCACTCAACAAAAAGGATATATTATAGCTCTCTCTTTTGTGCTGGCAAAATGTATGTTAACAAAACACTTGTAATTCAAAATCTAATTTTATAGCATATTGTCAATGTACTTTCCTATATGGTTACAGATATGATTTCAACGATGAGAAATGAGAACTGGGTCTTTAGGTAGAGGTATTTCCAACTTTCTGATAATCCTCCAGGTTGACTTCCAGAGGAGTTGTACCACCTTGCAATTCCACCAGCAATGAAAGAGTGTTCCTCTTTCTCCACATCCTGGCCAGCATCTACTGTACTCTGAGTTTTTGATCTTAGCCATTCTGACTGGTGTGAGGTGGAATCTCAGGGTTGTTTTGATTTTGATTTGCATTTCCCTGATGACTAATAACGTTGAACATTTCTTTAGGTGCTTCTCAGCCACTTGAGATTCTTCAGTTGAGAATCTTCTATTTAGCTCTGCACCCTATTTGGTTTTTGAGAGGTTAGTGTCTTGAGTTCTTCATGTATTTTGGATATTAGTCCTCTATCAGATGTGGGATTGGTAAAGACTTTCCCCATGTGTAGATTGCAAATTTGTACTATTGACTGTGTCTTTTGCTTTACAGAAGCATTTTCAGTTTCATGAGATCTCATTTATTAATTGTAAATCTTAGAGCCTGATACTCTGTTATGCTCTCAGATAGGACTCTAGCATGACTGATCTCTGAGAGGCTCTACAAGCAGCAGATACAGACAGGTACACACACCCACAGTGAAACAGTGGATGAAACTTTGGGATTCTTATGGAAGAATAGGAGGAAGAACTGCAGGCTCTAAAGGGATTTTGTATGTGTGTGTGTGTGTGTGTATGTGTGTGTGTGTGTGTGTGTGTGTGTGTTGTATGTGTGTGTGTTGTGTAGGTGTATGTGTTGTATGTTGTATGTGGGTGTGTATGTGGGTGTGTGTGGGTGTGTGGTGGAAGGACCCCACTATTTGACGTCTTCAGTTCTCTCCCTCCAAAATATGGAGCGAACCTCAGGTTCTGACTCTTGATGGAGTCACTGGTCTCTTTTAAGATAGGTCAATGAGCAATTGTTCAAAATATCTGTAATTATGTTGTGAATGAGATATTATATGTAAAATAAAATACAACTCACTCATCTAATTAAAATACTTAAGAAAAATAGATTCCAGCATTCTAAAATAATAAATAATTTTAGATGTTAGCTAAAATAAATACAAATTATAATGATGATTTAGATAGTAAGACATCCTTAATTTCACACATTACTTAAGGTGCAACAAAATGAAAGCTGACTATATTAATAATTTGCCCAGATAGAATATGAACAAGGTAATACTTTGGAGGGATGAATTCCTATGGGAATGACTACTTGTGGATCGTATGTTTAAGTTAATGCATCATTACACTGTGAATGTCTATTTACTCCCGCAGTTCATAGATTGGAAATCCCACACAATGATGTGATTAGAAGCCTTTAACTGGTGATTGGGTCCTCAGAGTAGACCATCCTGAAAAGATACTAATGTGCCAAAATAGGCATCAAAGCGACACTAGTCCCTCCTCCTTTGTTTCTAGGGTGAAAAGATGGAAAGAGAGACTACAAATTCTACATTCGCCAGGCCTTTCATCTTTGATTTGCCATTCTCTAAAGCTGTGAGAAACAAACTTCTATTATTTATATATCTCACAGTTGGTAGTAGTTTGTTGTCTCACTCAAAACAAACTAAAGCAGATGTCTGTGCAGATGGATGTAAAAGTACGCAATTGGGTATAATGCTTTGAAACCGACAGAAGAGAACAGTGATGGAGATTTAAAAGTGATTACTGTAGGCAGGAGATATAAGTTTAAAGCCAATAGGATTGATTGAGATAACTTGGAGGAACTGAAATTCAGGAAAGTCTACAGTGTATAATTATTACTTTCTGTAACATTATTGAATAAAATGAAAAGAAAAAAAGAAAAGAAGAGAAAAGAAAAACTGTGGTGGGGGGAGGTGATAAATGAGGACAGCAATATCCCATGACAGCTTAGCATAGTGAAAGACAGACTCCTTTTAGGAAGACAAATCCATCAAATCATACCAGCAAGACAAACTAGTGCTCCTGGAAAAAGTGACAGCCAAAAACTTGATCCACTTATTGCAATGATAATTATGGAGAAGTTGTAACATTGATGGTCCAGAAAAAAAAGTGCTGAGCCGATTGAATACTTGCTTAAGGGTGATCTATTGTCTCCCTTTGCTTGTGACCTAACTTCTTTAATCCTATTGTGTAAATCTTTGGAATATATGATTAATACTCTAGTTTTTGTATATACTAAAGCAAGGATTGTTGTCAGAGAACATTTGGTGACTTTAGCTGTGCTTCTCCGCCTTCATGTAATTGTCTGTCTAATGCACCACCAATGTATCTAAAGTGTGTGATCTATGACTTTTTTCTATTAGTACGAAATCTTCACTAAATTCTTACCTAGTTGAAACCTGATATTTATAAAATCTGAATCTTGGTTCCTGGGCCACTGACTAGTCATTTTTAACTATGTACTATTTTTGTGAGGTGAGAAGTTCAATTCCATATCACTGAAAGATACACTAACTTGAATATTTTCTACTTTTATAGGAAACAAATCAATATTTAGTAATATTTGTATACTGTTAGTTGATTTGTTGGTAGAAGTATGAATTACACACTGAAAGACTTTAAAAGGTGTGATTGTGAGCACAAGTAAATGTACAGGGTCTTGATGTGTAGAGTCAGAGATAAATCGGTTTTCTTTCTTAAATGAGAAATGTGATTTTATACTGAAAAAAATTATTTTCAAGGTAGAACAAGGATTAATGCAAAAACATTACACATATGGAGTGTGTGGTCAGTAAACAAATACTTTCTTTCATAGGAGATTATCCATCTCTAAAGCATCACAACACTTGCTACAAAAATAGACAAGAAAACAAGTATGTTCATGTGGCAGTAGTTATTTATTAATGTTGAAAGATGGGAAGGAACCTATAGAATCCGTATCATTTTTCACTTACGCATTCAACAATTCCTTGAGTAAAACCAAGTCATATTAAAGTCTAAATAAAAAGCTATTAAAAAGACAAATAAATTGAATTTTTCCATTTATAATATTATCATTAGGGGAGCTATACCCTAACACACTAACTAATATGAATCCACTTTTTTTCAAGTGTTATATAGAATACCATTGTGTAAGTGGAAGGAATCCAATTTATTCAGGAGTGCTAAACTTGGCCCCACATAGGAGATGGAATTTGAGAAGCAATGATTTAATGAGACAAGAAGCCATGAGGTTATTGGGGAAAATAACATTTGAGGTGGGAAAGGAGGACATACAAGACTCGGGGGCCTCACTGTGTTTCACAAAGAGCAATGAGGCTCTTGCAGCTGCAGGAGAAGGAGTGTGGAAAATAATTGGTGGGTAATGAGATGAGCAAGGTTGCAAAGAATAAATTCATTCAAAGTCTTCTAGGTCAGGCAATTAACTGTAGAGTTTAACATAAATGTGAGAGGAGGAAGAAAGGAAAAAACTCTTCAACAAAGTACTGAAACACTTGGAAGTACATTTTCAGAGAATTCATGTGAACATATTAAAGGGAGAAAGTGGAATCACCTAAATTATTAAGAATTTTGGGACAAGTAATTAATCAGAGAAAGCAACTGTTCATCATAAGGGTCTGAAATCCCTAGTCCAAGAATCTGAGTTTCATAATCTCAGGGGAAACCTACACCCACAGGGATGTGCAGGGAAGAAGGCTAGACTAGAGAAAGCATAAGCTTTTACATTTGGGGATGCATTAGCTTTCAAGTTTTATCTTGAATCCAATGCCTATTTTCACTTTAGAAAAAAATATAGATGTAGGAAATGAATTACATGGCCACTGAAGTTGAGAGTAAGAGCAGAAATATATTCTAAATAAACACATTTTTTAAAAAGAACTACATGGTTTCCCTGTTGCCCATCTCAAAAATCTAAGCTAACATATAGTGTGCTGCTTGTATCCTCTTCTGACTCCTGTCAGGTGTACTTTGAAAGAAAAACATAAAGAATTTCCTTAGTTGTTTTGTGTGTGTGTGTGTGTGTGTGTGTGTGTGTGTGTGTGTGTGTGTGT
>JADRCD010145567.1:0-12355 GCA_019843815.1 Montemys delectorum
ACTTTCCATTAAACTTCATTCAAAATGGTAGAGTTTTATGTACAAACTTATCCCAACTAGATCACAAATAAAAGAGACTCACAATATGGTTATTTCAAGTGTCTTTGACAATTACTAAGGGTAACCCTTAATCTGCTTCTCTAATTGCTGGCCTGACTACCTCTCCAATAGTGTTCTCCAAATACTTGCTGTTTCTCCTGGCCATGTGGTCATGGTGTACCTCCTCTCAGGGTGCCTTCTCTCTCCTCTTCATTTTCCCCTTTTCTACAATGCTCAAACAAGTACTAGTGAGTTCCATGTTCTGTATCTAAATCAATTTCTATCATAAGTTGCATTATCAACATCTTCTTAGACCTTGAACACTTTCTTAAATCCTAAATACTTAAGTTTATAGTAAGACTATGACAATCTAGTCTTCAATCTCATTAGAAACCTGAGAAGATATAAATCTTATCTGAGTAAGTTGGAAATGCAAGCACTTTTTTTCGTGAAGTAACCATTATGGAGGACTTGCTTACTTTTCTTGGCAGGGCTTGACAGTCAACTTCCCTGTGTCCTCTCTGGACAGCAGACGAAGTTAGGGTCTTTTCTTTGCCTGGTGGCTAGTGTGCCACAGATTAAGCTACCTCCAAATAGAGGTCCTTTTATACTCATCATTTTCTTTCAAATTTAATGGTGTGAATCCAGGAAGTGACATGTCTTATTGACAAAAAGCCTTAAATCAATAAAATACACTTTTAAATGGCATTGTCACTGGGTCTCTGAAGTTTCTGAAGACCATCTATCTATTAATAGCATATCTAAATAAGTAAACATTATCTGTCTCCAGATATCTATTATCTGTGTAATCCAGGGTGCATATTTCTGTGATAATCCAGACTAATATCTGACAAGTCCATGAGTTTGATTGACTATTAATTGAATTAATTATTCTAATCAGTTTGTAGTAGGAGCTATTAAAAGGTTGGCACTAAACCTTTATATATACACACACACATATGTGTGTGTGTGTGTGTGTGTGTGTGTGTGTATTATGTTGTAACAAAATTGATCTTTTTTGTATGCTGTTTTAAATTGGATATTTTATTTATTTACATTTCATGTTATCCCCTTTCCTGTTTTCCCCTCTGAAACTGCCCCTAACATTCTGTATCCTGCTTCTATGAGGATGCTCTCCTACCCAGCTAACCACTTCTGCCTCATCACCCTAATGTTCCTGTTCCTCTAAACTGGGGCATCAAGCCTTCACAGGACCAAGGAGCTCCCCACCCATTGATGCCAGATAAGGTCCTTTCGGCTCTTTCAGTTTTCCCCCTAACTTCTCCATTGGGGTCCCTGTGCTCAGTCCTATGGTTGGCTGCAAGCATCCATATCTATATTGGTCAGGATCCCCCAGAGCCTCTCAGGAGAGAGCTGTTTCAGGCTTCTGTCAGCAAGTACATCTTGGTTTCCGCAATAGTTTCTGGGTTTGGGGTTTGCATGTGGAATGGATCTCCAGGTTGTGCAGTCTCTGGATGGTCTTCCCTTCTGTCTCTGCTACACTCTTTGTCCCTATATTTCCTTTAGAAAGGAGCAATTCTGGGTTAAACTTTTGAAGACAGGTGGGTGGTGCCATCTCTCTGGGTGGGAGAAGGCATACCTAACCTCTGGATATGATTTTGACAGGTTCTCCTCCCCTTTGTGGGATAGTTCAGCTAATGTTATCTGTCAAGAGCCACAATGGGACAAGCTAATAACTAGCAGTTGATTGTCATGAGATGGCCTGTGTCGGATTATTATATAATCTGCAACAGGTTCGCCCTTATTAAGCAAATCTGTGAGGGACTCATTTTAGGAAAGATTCCTACTATTAATATGCTTTTTCTGTTATTTTTAAACACATATAACAATCACTGAGTAATAGCACACCATTTTGGAGCAGATCCACGAAGATGTACTGTCTTGTAGTAATGCTATATAGACAAATAGATGAGTCCTTAAGTCTTAATGACGACCCTATAAGAATTCCTAAAATTATATCTGTGATTATTAAGCTCTTTTATAGTGGGACTGCTATTAAGTCCTTTTATGATAGTTAAAACTGCAATGAAAACTCTGCCAGTCTCCCAAGTGTCTCCAGTTAATAGCTCTTAGATAGTAACCAGACTTTGTCCTATTCAGAACACATTCCAAGAGGTTGTAAAACAATTAACCAAAGGTCATAAAAAGGGAACTAATGATTTATCACAGTTGCTAGGACAGAAGATACAATATTGACTGGGTTTATCTATATAAACCTTCACTAATAACTTAGTTACAGTTTTAAACCTTCAGTGAACCTGTGGAGCTAAGACAGGTGATAGATGTTTAGCCAGATAATTACTCCTAAATGGATATGCATGTAAACACTCTTTGTTGTAAACTTCTACTGCAATTTATGATTTGATTTTGTGTGAGCTTGTGATGAAGTTTGCAACATGTGATCGTGTATTCTGAAAGATATATAAGTACTGAGGACAAAGAGGAGAAAGAAGAATGTTTTGCCTTTTCCCCACTTAGAAAAAATTTTCCCTTTCCCTGCTTAAGATCTTTCTGCTTTTCCCCTTAGATAGCTTTTATAGGAAACTTTTTACAGCTTAGTAATAAATGCTATAATCATTTTTCTAAGTGTCCTCTTTTCTTCCTGAAACTTCCAACTTGCAAGCTGAAATTTAGAGCCCAGAGCAGTTCTTGCTGAGAACCAAGGCTATTTGCTTAATCCTTTGTGTTTTTGGGAAGAGGTTCTAAGTACCAGAAACTGCAATTTTTGGTCTCAGAGGATCACAGAAGGCGTGTCAGCTACAAAAGCAAGGTAACTTAGACTTACATAAGTAAACTTTTATTATTACACAGCAACCATAAATAGCTCATAAGACCAACTCTTAGCCCCGGAATCATAAGACAAAGTCTTCCCCTCCACTGAACCACTTCTCCTCCACTACCTCAAGAAGAACTGACAAGAAAGGAGAACCCTCTGCCAGGGCTGGCCTAGAACAGTTATCCCTGTGGAGTCCTACAAGGCTCTTGCTGTCCTGGAATCTGGGACTTTCTGGTTGCTACACCCAGTTCCCCATCCCCAACTGCTATACACCTCTGTTTAGCTTCCTGACACTCTGTACATCTCCTTCATTTCCTTCAAGCATGATTCATCCTCACTTTTTGCTCTTCCCCTCTTCTCTCCTGCCCAAGTCCTTACCACACTCAACTTCCCTAACTTACTTTGTTTATGCTTCCAATCCACTCTTTGATCTTCTTGAGCTTCATGTTGTCCATGAGTTGTACTGTGGGTATTTCATCCTCTTTGCCTAATATCCACTTAGTGAGTACATACCATTTGTGGTCTTTTGTGACTGAGTTATCTCACTCCGGGTGATATTTTCTAGATCCATCAATTTGCCTGCAAATTATAAGAAGTCATTGTTTTTAATAGCTGAGTAGTATCCCATTGTGTAAATGTAACATATTTTTAGTAACCATTCCACTGCTGAGGGACATCTGGGCTGTTTCCAGTTTCTGGCTATTAAAAATATGGCTGCTATGAACATAATGGAGCATATATCCTGACTGTATGTTGGAGCATCTTCTGGGTATGTGCCCAGGAGTGGTATAGCTGTGTCCTCAAATAATACTATGTCCAATTTTATGAGGAACCATCAGACTGATTTCCAGAGAGGTTGTACCAGCTTGCAATCCCACCAACAATGGAGGAGTGTTCCTCTTTTTCCATATTCTTGCCAATATCTGCTGTTTCCTGAGTTTTTGATCTTAGTCATTCTGAATGGTGTGAAGTAGAATCTCAGGGTCGTTTTGATTTTCATTTCTTTGATCACTAAGGATGATGAACATTTCCTTAGGTGCTTCTCAGTCATTTAAGTTTTCTCAATTGAGATTACCCATGGAAGGAGTTGCAGAAACTAACTATGAAGCAGAGACTGAAGGAAGGACAATCCAGCCTGATATAGTTGTCTCCCAAGAGGCTCTGACAGTACCCGACTAATACAAAAGTGGTGGCTCACAGACATCCATTGAACTGAGTACAGGGTCCCCAAATGAAGGAGCTAGAGAAAGGATCCAAGGAGGTGAAGGGTTTGCAGCCCCTTAGGAAGAACAACAATATGAACTAACTAATACCCTCAGAGCTCCCAGGGAATAAACCACCAACCAAGGAGTACACATGGTGGAACTGATTGGTCAGGCAACATGTGTATGGTAGAGGATGGCCAAGCAGTAATCAGTGGGAGAAGAGGCCCTTGGCCCTGTGAAGGTTCTGTGACTTAGTGTAGGGGAATGCCAGGGCCAGTAAGTGGGAGAGGGTGGGGTGGTGAGCAGGGGGAGGGGCTAGGGAACAGGGGTTTGTTCTTGTTGTTGTTTTTTGTTTTTTGGGTTTTTTGGGGTTTTTTTGAGGGGAAACTGGGAAATATGACATGTAAATAAAGAAAATATCTAATAAAAGAAAAAAGAAAAAAGAAAAAAAAGAGATTTCTCTGTTTAACTCTGTCCCCATTTTTAATAGGGTTATTTGGTTTTCTGGAGCCTAACTTCTTGAGTTCTCTGTATATATTGGATATTAGCTCTCTATTGGATGTAGGATTTGTAAAGATCATTTCCCAAACTGCTGTTGCTGTTTTGTCTATTCAGAGTGTCCTTTGCTGTTTGCTGTTTTGTCTTGTTGGGAGTGTACTCTGTCTTACAAAAGATTTGCAATTTTCTGAGGTCCCATTTGTTAATTCTTGATCTTAAAGCATAAGCTATTGCTTTTCTGTTCAGAAAAATGTCCCCTGTGCACAAATGCTCAAGGATTTTCCACACTTTCTCTTATATTAGATTCAGTGTATCTGGTTTTATGTGGAAGTCCTTGATCCACTTGGACTTGATCTTTGTACAGGGAGATAAGAATGGAACAATTTGCATTCTTCTACATGTTGAACACCAGTTGAGCCAGCAATATGTGTTGAAAATGCTGTCTTTTTTCTAAAGCATGTTTTTTTTAGCTTGTTTGTCAAAGATCACATGACCATAGGTATGTGGGTTCATTTCTGGGTCTTCAATTCTATTCCATTGATCAACTTGCCTGTCAGCATACCAATACCAAGCAGTTTTTTTTATCACTATTGCTCTGTAGTATAGCTTGAAGTCATCAATGGTGATCCCCCCAGAAATTCTTTTATTGTTGGGAATATTTTTTGCTATCCTGGATTTTTTGTTATTCTCAATGAATTTGAGAATTACTCTGTCAAACTCTATGAAAAAATTGAATTGAAATTTTAATGGGGATTGCACTGAATCTATAGATTGCTTTCTGCAAGATAACCATCATTACTATATTTGTCCTGCCAACCCACGAGCATGAGAGATCTTTCCATCTTCTAAGATCTTCTTTGATTTCTTTCTTCAGAGACTAGAAAACCTTGTCATACAGACCTTTCACTTGCTTGGTTAGAGTAACCCCATGATATTTTATATTGTTTGTGACTATTGTGAAGGGTGTCATTTCCCTAATTGTGTGCAGTTCAATGTGTGCTTTGAGCTTTAGTAAAATTTCTTTTGTGAATGTGGGTGCCCTTGCATTTGGAGCATAGATGTTCAAAATTGAGAATTCTTCTTGGTAGAGTTTTCATTTGATGAGTATGAAGTGTCCTTCCTTATATTTTTTATAAATTTTGGTTGATAGTTGATTTTATTTGATATTAGATTCTCTACTCCAGCTTGTTTCTTGGGACCATTTGCTTGGAAAATTGTTTTCCAGCTTTTTACTCTGAAGAAATGTCTGTCTTTACCACTAAGGTGTATTTCCTATATGCAGGAAAATGCTGGGTCCTGTTTATTTATCCAGTCTCTTAGTCTATGTCTTTTTATTGGTGATTAGAGTCCATTGATGTTAAGAGATATTAAGTACCAGTGATCCTTGCTTTCTGTTATTTTTGTTGTTAGATGTGGAATTATGTTTGTGTGGCTATCTTCTTTTGGGTTTGTTGAAAGAAAATTACTTCTTGCTTTTTCTAGGGTGTTGTTTCCTTCCTTGTGTTGGAGTTTTCTATCTATTATGCTTTGTAGTGCTCGATTTCTGAAAAGTTATTATGCAAATTTGGCCTTGTCATAGAATATCTTGCTTTCTCCTACTATGGTAATTGAGAGTTTTGCTGGGTATAGTATCCTGGGCTGGCATTTGTGTTCCTTTAGAGTCTATATGAAATCAACCCAAGATTCTAGCTTTTTTTGTCACTGGTGAGAAGTCTGGTGTAATTCTTTTTTTTGTTGTTTTTTTTTTTGTTTTTTTTTGTTTTTGTTTTTCGAGACAGGGTTTCTCTGTATAGCCCTGGTTGTACTGGAACTCAATCTATAGACCAGGATGGTCATGAACTCAGAAATCTGCCTGCTTCTGCCTCCCAAGTGCTGGGATTAAATGTGTGTGCCACCATTGCCCAGCTTGGTGCAATTCTAATAGGTCTTTCTTTATATGTTATTTGATCTTTTTCCTTTACTGTTTTTAAAATCCTTTCTTTGTTTTGTGCATTTGGTGTTTTGACTCATGTGACTGGAGGAATTTATTTTTCTAGTCCAATCTATATGAAGTTATGTAGGCTTCTTTTGTGTTGAGGGGCATCTATTTCTTTAGATTAGGGAAATTTTCTTCAACAATTTTGTTGAAGATATTTACTGGCCTTTTAAATTGGGAATCTTCACTGTCTTCTATACCTATTATAGGTTTCTTCTCATTGTGTCCTGAATTCTATGGATGTTGTTGTTTAGGAGCATTTTGCATTTTCTTTGACAATTGTGCCAATGTTTTCTATGGTATCTTCTGCACCTGAGATTCTCTCTTCTATCTTATGTTTTCTGTTGTTGATGCTTGCATCTATGACCCCCTGATCTCATTCCTAGGTATTCTATATCCCTTTGTGATTTCCTCATTGTATCTATTTCCATTTTTAGATCCGGGATGGTTTTGTTCAGTTCCTTCACCTGCTTTTTTTTTTTTTTTTTTTTCTAGAATTCTTTCTTTTCTTTCTTTTTTTATTAAATATTTTCTTTATTTACATTTCTAATATTTTTCTCTTTCCAGATCTCCCCTTGAGAAACCCCCTATCCTATCCACTGCCCTGCCTTCATGAATGTGCTCTCCCAACCACTCACTCCCTTCCTCCCACCCTGGCATTCCCCTACACTGGAGCATCAAAAAGCCTCAGACCTTTAATTCTTTAAGGGATTTTTATGTTTACTCTTTAAGGGCTTCTACCTGTTTACCTGTGTTCTCCTGTATTTCTTTAAGGGAGTTATTTATGTCCTTCTTAAGGACCTCTATCATAATCATAGGATGTGATTTTAAATCAGAGTCTTGCTTTTTCAGTGTGTTCGAGTATCCCGGGCGTCCTGTGGTGGGAGAACTGGCTTCTGATGATGCCAGGTTGGTTTAGTTTCTGTTGTTTATGTTCTTGACCTTGCCTCTTGCCATCTGGTGTCTCTCATCTTAGCTGGCCTTGCTGTCTCTGACTGTGGCTAGTTCTTCCTGTAAGCCTGTGTGTCAGTATTCCTGGAAGTCTAGTTACCCCTGGGATGAATTTGTGTATGTAGAGCTGAGGCACAGGGTTAGCTCCAGGAGTAGATGGAAACTGGAAGGATCCTCAACAAAATTAATCTTAAAGTTTGTATCAATATACAAATATTTATACCAATGAATACCTTAAACCTGTATCAAAATACAATATCTTGTACCAATATAACAAATTATAACTGCAATTCTGCATCAAAATGTAAAGATCTCTACCAAAGTAGGATTATGGCTATAAAGTACTGTTTAGTTTCAGAGTAGATTTAATAATTTATGGCTATTTTTCTAGTTTCTTATAATAGTTCTATTTTTCTTTCCAAATCTGTTTCTCTTACCTAAGGATGAATGAATGAATGATAGAGAAAAGGACCTGAAAGAGAAAAGAAATCTCTGAACAACCTATTTTGTTTCCTCCCTATTCAAGACCAAAATTATTTATAATCATCCTCTAAAATGGCAATATACCTATAGCTCATAAAATGACCAAAACTATTTACCTCAACTTGAGTGTGATAGGCTTCTTATAATTGCTTATTGTTGAATTGAGACAAAAAATTCTTTTGGGGGGCAAACAAAAATTAGAAAAATGGTTAGTTTTAAGAAAGCTATCTGTAGTAATTTGCTGACCAGCCTTCAAGTTCTGAGAAACTTCAGAGTTTAACTGAAGTCCTGACTGGAACAGTCTGAAAGGTTAATGAACTAAGGTCATGTGGGATAAGCAGTGCTTCCTAAAGCTGTTATCAAAGCAAATCTCTGTAAACTACATCAGTTGAAGAAGGATCAGGCAGGAAGCTACAACATCAATTCTCAGTATCTCAGCATCTCAGCATCTCAGCACCTCAGCATCCCTGAGGCGAAATCCTGTTATGGCTTCCTTTTTGGACTTACATTCTGTAATATACAAACCTTATAAACAATATATATTTATATAAAGACATTTGAGTGGAATGTGCAGGGTTCACAGATCAATTAAGGATGATTTTCTACTCTTTGTTTAATCAGATGAAAGAAAACTGTCTTTAAAAGTTAGTTTTAAAAGTTAGATTATATATAAGGTTGTAATATCAATTTTTATCTGTACAAATTAAAATAATGGTATGAAAAGTCTTGAGAATTTTGTAGTCAACAAGATTGGTTATTGGTTATGTAAAGAATTTTTTTTCTTTTTGACACAGCCTGTCTCAGATCTCTTCTTTTTTTTTTTTTTTTTTTTTATATCATAGAGCTCATTTAGGGCATGGAAAGGGGATTTAAGAGGGTAGCAGAGGCAGATAAAGGCAAAGAGAAGGAGAGAGTAGAGAAGAAGGGGCTGCTGGCCATGACCACGTGGAGAGAGAGGGGAAGGGAATGGGGAGAGAGGGCAAACAAGGGAGCAAGAGACAAGGGAGAGAAGCAGGAGTAAGAGCTCAGATCTCTTCTTAAGTAGCAGGATCTGCACACACATTTCCTATCTTGTTGATCTGGCTAGTCTCCTTCTTTTTTTCTATAGCCAAGATCTTCAGGGGGTCTTTGTCAGTCAAATCTTATTTTTAATAATTTGGATGGGAGATATAGCTTTTCTTTTCTATTGGAACAAATGGAAAATCTTCTCCCCAACATAACATGTCTCCTTTCTTTCATTTTGAAATTTGGACTCCTAAAGGCTGATCTAATTCAGCAGTCCTTTCTAAAAAGCAGTGTATCTGAGCAGTTGTTCTATTTGTCTCATTGACTTTTAAAAAAATACAGCCAACAAGGTACATTTTAAATAGTTTATGGGAAAAATTCTGTCCCCCTTCTGTTCCATGAGCATTTTTTTTTATAATGGCTTAACCTATTGGACTGTAAGCTATACCCAGAATATCTTCATGGCACAATATCCATAAAATTGCTGTATTTTAATGGACATATATGTCTGAGCATCGTTAGTGTTAATCTGTAAAGATGTCTCCAAGATATTCATAATCTCTAATAAATGTGCAATCTTAGAATCTTCCCCTCAGAACTCAAGTCAGGAAAGTCCATTGGAATTCCAAACATATATCAACTATATGATGTATCAACATGTGTACATATCTACGAAATGAAACACATACTACATTGTGTGGTTCTGCATTAGGTTAGCATCAAAAAGCAGAGTCTGGATTCTTATTTCAATATATTATATCTCTATGTACTGCCATTCTAAGTTCTCAAGTCCCTGTGGAAACTTCCGTTTTGGAATTACATTTTTATTTTGATGCTATTGTAAGTTCCAGATTTTACTTCTCTAAGGATTTCCCTTTTGATTTAAAGATTCTTCAAACCTCTCTCTGTTTTATGATCTCTAATCTAGTAACTAATTTTTTAGCCTTTTCTTTCTCAAAGTCTGTCCTATTCTGATTTCTGCCAAACTGTAATCTGAAAAAACAAAACAAAACAAAACAAAACAAACAAACAAAACCCCAGCTATTTGTATGCTGATGAGCAAGGCAAGATCATTTTGAATTCAAATGCAGTGTGTCACTGAGTTTCCATCCATCCTAAATATTTTCTTTTTACTTTCAAATCAACCTTCTACCTAAGGAATTTTTTTATTTTTAAATTAAATATTTTTCAGTATGATTTTTTATTTAGTCTTCATTCTCTTTTATTGTTCTTTAAACTCAAAATCTTATCAGTTTAGACTTGGGATTTTTTTTTCTTCAGTTTTTATCTTGTGCTGTGTTATTCCCAGCTCAGCTGTTCAACTAGCTCAGGGCTCCTGGCATGGCTTTTGCCAGCCCTGGCCAGGCCTCCCCAATCTGCCTGCTAATGTGCAGCTTCAGGACTTCATTAACAGGCATCTTCTAGTAGAATCTCAACCATGTGCCTGTCATGCTAAGTTGGGCTGGTACCTCCCTAAACATGCTGCTGAGGACTCTGGGCTCAGATTAGGGTGCTGTTTTTTTTCTCCAAAGGCCTCAGCACTAGCTATGCTTTCTACCAAACAGAGGCTTTCCAGAGAAGCATGCAGTTCTTGGGAGAAGCACAGCCTATGTCTCTCTTAGCAGCCAAGGGAGTGCAAAGCCTTCCCAGATGCTGTAGAACAGTTCTTAACAAGCAGCCATAACTTCAAAGCACCATGGTAATCTGCTAATCTCTCCTAGGATCAGTCATTTCAGGGAATGTTGTGACTCTGCCCTGTATACCTGTAATCTTGACTTGGATCCTATGTAAGTTCTTGCCTCAAGTCATTAATGTGTGGTGCGACGAATTTAAGTTTATCCCAACTAGCTTACAAATAAATTAAACTCAGACTGGTTATTTTAAATGTCTTTGACAATTACTAAGAGTAACCCCTAATCTACTTCAAACTCATAATGCCCACAATACAACCCACAGATTGTATGGAGCTTAGGAGGAAGGAAGACCAGGGTGTGGATGTTTCTGTCCTGCATTGAAGGCAGAACAGGATGATCGCAGGAGGTGGAGGGGGGACCTAGTAGGGAGAGACAAGGGGCAGAAAATAAGGGGGCAGTATCAGGTACTGGAGGGGATGGGGAGAGGTACAGAGGATATGGAAATCGAATAAAAATATGTAGGGGGGATGGATGAAGAACTGGGGATAGCCACTGGAGGGTCTCAAATGCCAAGGAACTGAGAGGCTCCCAAGACCCAAGGGAAAAGATTTAAGCAGAGAACGGGGGATAGAACCTATACAGACTACCTCCAGTAGCGAGGCACGTTTCCTGGTGGTGGGATGGGACCACACACCCATCTCAAAGTTGTTAACCTAGAAATGTTCCTGTCCAAAGGAGGAAGAGTGACAAAAAAATGGGGGCAGAGACTGAAGGAGGGACCATCCAAGGACTGCCCCACCTGGGGATCCATCCTGGCTGCGGACACCAAACCTGACGCTGACACTGTTGCCTTTTCCAAGAGCCTGGTATGACAGCTCCTTGGGAGACTCAGCCAGCAGCTAACTGATACAGACGTGGATGGTTGGAGCCAACCAACTGACTGAGATCAGGAACTCTGGTAACTGGATCTGGGGTGGGGGGTTTCCAACCCCATAGGAAGAACAACATCAGCTGGCCAGACTACCCAGTACTCCCAGGGACTAGAGCACCAATCAAGGAGTGTATAGGGAGGGATCCAGTGGGATGGGAGGTCCTTGGTCCTGTGGAAGTTTGATGCACCAGTGTATGGGGATGCTGAACGGGTGGGGCAGGAAAGGGCGGGTGGGGGTTGCAACTTCATAGAGGCAAAGGAAAGGAAGGAGAGGTAGTGTGAAGGGATCCTTATGGAGGGGTAACTGGGAAGTGGGATATTATTTGAGATGTAAACAAATTGAATGATTAGAAGAAAAACCAAGAAAAAAAATAGAAAAAAAAATAAAAAGAAAAAAGCAATAGCCTGTGGTGTCCTTGTACAACACTGTTCAATTTTCTTGCTGACTTTGTCCTACTGTATGATAGCTTCTGTTGACTTTGTTCCATGTCCTTCATGGAAATATTATGTAAGATGTTGTACCTCTTAATAAGGATAGAACTTGTGTAAGACCTTGTGATTCTTCACTTTTCCATCTTCTTTTCTTCTGAATCCCTGGCCCTCTTTCTCAGGACCTGTCACTAAAAATATGACCTGGTGTTTCAGGTAATAGCACAAGTCTGAAACAAACTACTATGATCATATAAACTTCATAAACATTATCAATAAACTTTCTATTGATATTTGAATAAATATGTTCACTAATAATTATGTTTATCACAGAAATATCGATTGTGTATGTGTGTGTGTGTGTGTGTGTGTGTGTGTGTGAGAGAGAGAGAGAGAGAGAGAGAGAGA
>JADRCD010145572.1:0-12120 GCA_019843815.1 Montemys delectorum
AAAAAAAAAAAAAACCCCTAATCTTTCACAGGAACAAATCTTGCTCCTGCTCTTTCCCTTGGCTACCTTCAAGAGAGAACCAGAGCTCAGGATTTGAGTCAGGTTATAGATGCTGGGCACATCTCTGGGTAGTCCTTCAGAGGACTGATGCAAAGAGTGTCCTGGCCCTTGGAGGTGGTTTCCTTGGAAACTGGGGTTCATATGCAGACCCTTCCTCTAACCAGGTTTCCATCTTGCTTAGTACTGCAACATTCTATGGCAGTTTATTTTCCTGCAGTCTAAAGATACCCTGGCGAGGATGTTGAAGATAGTCTCGTGTCACCAGCTCTAAGTTTTCCAAGAGTATTATTTATATAGCATCTGGACCACCAAGTTACTGCCTCACCAGGGATCATTCTGACATGGCATCTCACCATTGCTCCTGCCTAGTACTGAACAGAGTTTTTCTTCTCTCTTCTGCCACCAAGCCCATCATTACTTCTCCATCTCTTCTTTTCCTCTTTAAACTGTGTTACTGAAAGTAATATGCCAATTCGTCAAAGTCAAACATGGCTCTACTAGCTTGGGAGGTGGAGTGCTTCAGACTTGACATTAGCTCTGAGTGGACACTGAATTTTTTTTTTCATGTTTTGACTTATAAATTCCCCTTACTTCACTAACAGTCTAGGGATTTTTGTTCACCATCCACCTCTTCCAACAGCCACTATCCAGTTCATTTCAGAGAGCCTAGCAGACTTTTAGAATGCTTGTGTTCATAGTCCTTAATGCGAGATTCTGAGTAAAATCTGATGATTGATATATTTCTATTAGATATATCCTGTAGGAGAAAGTGTATTTTTCTTTTGTCTAAAGTTCAAGCCTGGGGTTTCTGATGTGGGTGATCAGGTGGATGAATGAATGATTGGGAACTTAGGTGTATGGATGCAGAGACATCCTCTCAGCTTTACAGTAGAGAATTCAAGAAAATGCTTTGCTTTTTTAGTTCTTCCTAAACTTAGTTCAGTAAGTGAAATTACATTTTAACCACATGTGTTGCCTCATAGCTAATTAGTCAGGACAATACATTGTATTTCTCATAGGATTTGAAGATGTGCTAAAGTTTGTATCTAATTAAGTATGTATCCTTAGGCAGAAAATTAAATTAGTGAATTAAAGAGGTATTATGGCATCTTCTCACATGTGCATTCTTATTTTGGATAATTTTCAAATATCTTAAATTTTCATTTTTCTCCTCCACTATTTACCTCTTATAGGGAATCAATTCTCAGTTTGTGCTTCAACAAATTATTAATTATCATGATGCCCAGTGACAATTTGATGTGTTAGGCCACCCAGTTGTCCATCTTTGTCTCCTCTGCACCATGAGTTTCTATCGCTTGCATGTGAATTATCAAGGGCTTATTCTGAGATGGTACATAGCTCCCATTTATAGGTACCATTTGGTTTATTTACTTTACATCCTGATCACAGCTTCCACTCTCTCCTCTCCTTCCAGTCCCTCCTTCTCACCTCCCCTTTCAACCGCCCTTCTCACCTCATCCTCAGAAAAGGGGAGATTTCCCATTGATATGTCAACCAGCCACTGCATGTCAAGTTACAGTAAGGCTAGGCACATCTTCTCTGACTGAGGCTAGACAAGGCTTCCCAGCCTGGGGAAAGGGATTCAAGTGCAGGCAATGCAGTCAGAGATATCCTTTGCTCTCACTTTAGGAATACCACATGAAGACCCAGCTACACAAGTGTTTCATATGTGCAGAGAGACCAGGTTTGGCTCATGCATGCTCTTTGGCTTGTACTTCAGTCTTTGTGAGCTGCTATGGGCCCAAGCTAGTTAATTCTGTAGATTTTCCTATTGTGTCCTAAACTCTTCTGGCTCCTTCAATTCCCCCTCCCTCTTGCATAGGATTCCCCAAACTCCATTTACCATTTGGCTAAGGGTCTTTGAATCACTTTCCATCTGTTGCTGGGTGAGGCCTTTCTGGTGACGGTTATGCTAGGCTCCTGTCTGCAAATACAGCAGAATATCATTAACAAGGTCAGGCGTGGACTCCTTCTCTGGGCATAGGTCTTAAGCTGAGACAATCATTGGTTGGCCCTTCCCTCAAATTCTGCTCCATCTTTTACCCCTGCACATCTTATAGGCAGAAATAATTGTGGGTTTGAGGTTTTGTGGCTCATTAGTGTCCCAGTTCCTCCATTGACATTCTTGCCTGGTTGAAAGAGCCGGTCTCTCCAGGTTTCCATATCCTCTATTGCTAGAAGTCTTAGCTAGTGTCACCCTCATACATTCCGAGGATTTACATTGTCCTAGGTTTCTAGCTTGTCCCAGAGATGGTTCCTCAATCCAGTTGTCTCTTCTAGTACTCTCTCCTTCTGTCCTTGCCCCTCATCCTTCCTATTCCCATCAACACCTATCCCTTACACAATCCAATTCATCCATCCACCCTCTATATCTATTTTCCCTTCTCAGTGAGATTCAGCCATCCCCTTTGGGCCTTCCTTATTACTTAGCTTCTTTTCGTCTGTAGTTTGTGGCATGGTTACTCTGTAATTTATGGCTAATATTTACTTATAAGTCAGTACATGCCATGTTTGTTTTTCTGTGTCTGGGTTACCTCGCTTAGGATGATCTTTTCTAGTTCCATCCATTTGCTTGCAAATTTCATGTTATTGATTTGAATGGCTGAGTAATACTCCATTGTGTAAAGTACCATGTTTTCTTTATCTATTCTTCAGCTGAGGGATATGTAGGATGTTTCCAGTGTCTGGCTGTGACAAATAAAGCTGCTATACAGATAGTTGAGCAAGTATCCTTGTGGTATGGTAGATCTTCTTTTGGCACTCTACCCAGGAGTGGTACAATTGGGTCTTGAGGTAGAACTATTTCCAATTTTCTGAGACGCCATCACATAGTTCTCCAAAATTGTACAAGTTTGCAATCCTACCAGCAATGGAGGAGTGTTTCCCTTGCCCTCACATTCTCATGAGTATAAGCTGTCACTTGAGTTTTTATCTTAACAACATGACCATTTCCTTAGATGGTAAAAAAGCTTTTGGCAAAATCTAATACTACTTCATGATAAAAGTCTTGGAGAGATCAGAGATCCAAGGCACATACCTAGATATAATAAATACAATGTCAGCAACCTGATAGCCAACACCAAATTAAATGGAGAGAAACTTAAAGCAATTCCACCATAACCAGGGACAAGAGAAGGCTGTCCAATTTCTCTGTATCTATTCAACATAGTACTTGAAGTTTTAGCAAGAACAATAAGATAGCTAAAGGAGATTAAAGAAATACAAATCAGAGAGCAAGAATTCAAAGTGTTGCTATTTGCACATGATATGCTAGTACATATAAGTGATCCCAAAAATTCTACCAGGTAACTCCTACAGCTAATAAACACCTTCAGCAAAGTGGCTGGAAACAAAACTAACAAAAGAGAAAAAACAATCAGTAGCCCTCCTTTATATAAAGGATAAATGGGCTGAGAGAAAATTTAGGGAGACAACACCCTTCACAATAGCTACATCTAATATAAAATATCTTGACATGCTTTCTTATTTAACAATGAGACTACATAGAGTTTTGCATTCTCATTATCCAAAGAATAAGAAAGGTGGGTTTATAGCTAAGAGCACTGGCTGCTCTTCAAGATGACCTGGGTCTAATTCTCAGCACCCACTTGGCAAATTACAACCATCTATTCCTCAATTTAGTTTTTTAGCATTCGTTTCTGGCACCTGAAGGCACTACGTGCATTTACTGCACAGTCATACTTTTCTTTGTGTCAGAAGTGCATGGGTATGTAAATTGGCACGTTTATTATCTTCCTCAGAAACACATCTTTGTAGGATGTTCTACAACCTGAGCATTGTCAACATTTTGGTGGTAGCTTTGAGGTATCATTTTGTTTCATTATATTCTGGGGTATGAAAACCACTTCTTGTTATAACTAACTGTATATATTGGATTTGTTAAATTTATCATTTTTCAGAAGTGTATTTGTGGTAGGCATGTGTATATGTGTGTTTATATATGTGTACATGGGTATAGATACATGTACATGCACAGGTGGACATTTATGTGTGTATATAAGAAGGCCCAAGTTTAATGCCACTAGTTTTCCTTGATCAGTTCCTACTTTAGTCACTGACTGAGGCAAACTCTTATACTTGAGCCTATAGCTTGCTGATACAGTTGCTTTGCATAGCCAGATTGCTCCAGGGATCCACTCTATAGACTTTCTCAACACTGGGATTACAGGTGGTTACCATGCCTACTCAGCATTTACGTGGGTGCTGGAGACTTCTAGTGCTACTTCATCATAGCCTTTGTTGTTGCATATATTTATTTAGCAAATCCATGTGAGCACTATTTTATCTAGTATTCAAAAATCAATAAAGAATTATTTTAGTCCACCATAAAAAGTATATTAAAGACATTATTTTAAAAATAGGACTACATGCAGCATCCTAAGGCTATTATATATTTATTGATCTTTTCCTGTTCCATTTAATCAAGGCTTCTCATTTAAGCTTATATTTTTATTGTTCTCTATTATTTTGTTAATTATTTGAAAATTTTATATAAGTTCATTTGATCATACTCACTCCCTGACGTCCCTACACTCACCCTCTGTAGTTTCACTTTTTGTGGGGGGAATGGTTCGAGACAGGGTTTCTCTGTATAGCCCTGGCTGTCTCTGTAGACCAGGCCAGCCTGCAACTTAGACACCCACCTGCCTCTGCCTCCCAAGTGAAGGGATTGAAGCCATGCACCGCCACTGCCCAGCCTACTTTCACCTTTCTACTCAACCAAAAACTTTTAGTTCCCTTCTTCTCCCCTCACCTATGTCCATGGAGTACAGTTGTTTCCAAGTATTCTCTAGAGTGTAGATTTCCCTGGAGTGTGGTCAACATCTCAGGGGTCAGGATATTAAAGAAACCAACCTCTTCCTCTTTCATCAATAGCTACTCAGATGGTTGGAGGATTTCTTGACTATCTTGCCGACTTTGTGCTTGGGTTTTGTGTGGTTTGAGTTATGTAAGTCTGGTAGCTACTATCATAGTCACTGTGCCTTACATACACAACTGCCAAGTTGTGAAAACACTGTTCCCTTTATAGTGAGTTTTCATTCTGTTTCTTAGAATTTTTCCACATCTCTTCCACAAAAGTTCACTGAGACCTATGGAAAAGGACCATTTAGGAATAAGACTCTGAAGTCTCTACATATTAAGCTGTTGAAAGTCTTATTGTTATGTGGAATTTGCTGGAAAATGTTTCTCTGACGAGGATTGAGGGACATACTATTTTATGGATATAGCAATGTTATTAGAAATAATTTTAATATCATGTACATTTAACAAAGTAATAGTATTAGGTTCTCTACTAGGCTTATGACCTGTCTAGACAGAGATTTGTGTTCCTATTAACACTGGCAGGAATAGGTTCAATGCCATGAAGCAGGTCCTATAGCCAATTGGATAGTGGTTGGTTATTCCCTTAATGTAAGTGCCACTATTGCATTAGTGGTCATATCTTTCCAGGCAAGTAATTTTTATAGCTTGTGGGATTCAATCCTTGGTAAAAATTGGTATTTAATTCCCCACTTCTCTGTAGCATCCCATGGCAAATTCTTGTACTATAATATCTAGTTACTAAGGATGACACTTCCAGATGAGTATCAGCTTGATTACTAAGTTTATTATTTGGTATAGTAAGCAATAAGGTCTTATATTCAAGTAATGGAAGATACCCAAGAGCACCGACAACAGCCTATACTGCTAGAGTCTGTGGAATCCTTTAAGACAGCAACTCACAAAGAGGTAACCTATTTCTGGCACTAGGATTTTTATTTGCTAGCATCCAGTGTCTATTGGAGAATTTTCCTCACATTGTTGGGTAATTTCATTAATTTTTTTATATGTAAATATTTCAGAAGCTTTTACAGTAGTAGATCCTATATGGCTTTGTTCAAAGACCTTTAGTGTGAGTTATGTGTCCCTATATTCTCTCTACCTTGTCCTTCCATGCCCTACCCCAATTTAATTCTTTTTGTTGTATTTTTCCTTTTTAATTCTTTATATTACTATATTTTGCCTCCTTTGCCTTGAAACCTCACTACATGGCTCCTTACTAATTTTCTGCCCCTTATTTTGGATGCACAACACAATTGAAGATTCAAAGCTAACATTCCTAAAGTGAGAGTATACATGCACAGCTTTCTGGATTACCTCAGTCAGAATAATTTTTTCTTAATTATTAAGAAAGATATTATCTTAATATCTTAAAGATATTCTAAAGATAAACATATCATCTTATTATCTTAAAGATAAAGATATTTTCTTAATAATAGTACATCTTGTAAGCATATGTTTTCATTATCCATCTATCAGTTGATGGACATGTAGACTGGTTTTATTTCCTGACTATTGTGAATAGTAAAGCAATGAGTGTTGATGAACAGATAACTCTATAGTGGGGTATAAAATTCTGTGGCCGTATGCCAAAGAGTGATACCATAATTTGCATTTTACTGCTTTTGTAAGATATTATAATCACAAACAACTTGGGAAGGAAAGGATTTACTTTAGTTTATAGCTTATATTCCCTCAAAAACCAAAACAAAACAAAACACTCATCATTATCATCATCATTATCATCATCATCATCATCATCATCATCATCATCATCATCATCATCATCAAGAACAACAACAACAAATGTCAGAGCAGGAACTCAAGGCAGAAATCTGGAGACAGGAACTGAAGCAGAAGTAATGGGAGAACTCTGCACACTTAATTGCTCCACATGATTTGCTCAGTCTGCTTTTCTTTTCTTTATTTTTTCTTTTTATTAATCATTCCATTTGTTTACATCTCAAATGATATCCCACTTCCCGGTTACCCCTCCATAAACCCCCCATCCCAATCTGCCTTCTCCCCCCTCCCCTTTGCCTCAATGAGGGTGCCCCCCCCCCCTACCCACCCCCTCCTGCTCCATCATTACAGCATCCCTCTACACTAGGGCATCAAGCCTCCACAGTTTCAAGGGCCTCCCCTCCCACTGATATTAGGCAAGGCCATCCTCTGCTATATATGTATCTGGAACCACAGATCCCTCTCTGTACACTCCTTTTGTTGGTAGTCTAGTCCCTGGGAGCACTGGGTGTTTTGGCCAGTCAACTTTGTTCTTCCTATACTGTTGCAATTCCCCTCTGCTCCTACAGTCCTTCTGCCAGCTCCCCAACCAGGGTCCCTGAGCTCAATCTGATGGTTGGCTCCAAACATCCATATCAGTATCGGTCAATTGCTGGCAGAACCTCCCCAGGAACAGCCACACCAGGTTCCTGTCAGCAGGCGCTTCTTAGCAACAACAATAGTATTGGGGTTTGGTGTCTGCAGACAGGATGGATCCCTAGGTGGGGCTGTCCCTGGACAGCCCTTCCTTAAGTCTCTGCTCCATTTTGTGTCCCTGTCTTTCCTTTGGACAGAAACACTTCTGGGTTAAAACCTTTGAGATGTATGAGTGGCCCCATCCTTCAACTGGGGGCCGTGTCTATCTACTTGAGGTGGTCTCTACAGGTTCCATCTTCTCATCGCTGCACATAAAGTCATCTCCTTGACTCCTGGGAGCTTCTCGGTTCCCCTGGTGCCTTTGATCCTCCAGTTGCTACCACTAGTTCCTCATCCTCTACTGCTACATATTTTTATTCGATTTCCTGACCCTCTGTATCTTTCTCCTGTCCCCTCCAGAATCTGATACTTCCCCCCTTACTTCCTCCCCCTCCTCTCTCCCTCCCAGGTCCTGTCTCCTTCCATCTCCCTCAATCATCCTGTTCCCTCATCAATGCAGACTTAAGTCTGCTTTTCTCTACAACCTGGGACCACATATCCAGGAATGGTAACTTACTATGGTATGGGCCCTCCCATATCAATCGTTAGTCAAAAAATAAAAATGCCAGCAGCCTTTCTAAAGTGAAATCTAATAAAAGCATTTACTCAATTGAGAGTCCTTTTCAAATATATCAAGTTGACAAAATAAAACAATACAAACAAAAGAAAAAGCAAAAGCAACAACAAAACCAAACTAATCAGTACAATTGAGCTATAAGCATCTTGCCATACAAACATAGCACTATTAAACCATAAACTTTCCTTTCTTGTTTGTTCATAATACATTATGTTAATATTAGTATCAAAATATGAAACATAGCATGACTAACATTTTTATCATCTTTAGAAGATTCTCAAATCATAACTTGAAAAGTGTAAGATACTGGCATGAAAACAGATTGATCAATATTGTCTGAATAACAGTGTCCTCTGATGCGTAGAAGTGTTTAAATTTCATGAAGTTCCACTTATTAATTGTTGCTCCTATGCTAATGGAGTTATGTTCAGAAAATCTTTTACTGTGTCACTGAATTCAAGGATATTACTACATTGTCTTCTGTGGTCAGTGTATCAGGTTTTATGTTGAGGCCTTTGATTCATTAGAAGTTGAGTTTTTGTAGGATGAGAGTGAGGATCTATTTGAATTCTTGTAATGCAACAATCTATTTTGATCAGCACTATTTGTGCTGTCTTTTTTCCCAGTGTTTATTACTTCCAATTTTTAAGAATAAATGTAGCAAAAAGAAAAGAAAAAAACCACTACCACCACCAACAACAATAAAAACAAACAAATAAACAACAACAACAAAACAAAAATAAAAAAGAAAAAAGAAAAAGAATATATTGGGCAATTTTTGTAATGCATTTAGATGTGAAAATTCTCAATAAAATACTTGGACACTGAATCTGAAAATACATCAAAATGATTATCTACTGTGAACAAGTTGACTTCTTCACAGAGAGCCAAGGATTGTTTTAAAAACTTAATTCAATAAATGTAACCAATCACATAAATAAAAAATAAACCACATACTTATCTAATTCAATGCAGAAAATGAAATTCACAAAATCCAAGGGCTGTTAAGAAAAAAATGTGTATTCATTAGTTTTGGGTTAGAATGTTCTGTAAATATCTGTTAGATAAATTTTATTTATGATGATATTTAACTTCAGAGTTTCTCTGTTTTGTTTTTGTCTGAATGATCTGTCTATTGGTGAGAGTGGAATATTAAAATTTCTCACTGTTACTATGTTGGGAGTCAACTTGTGATCTTAGAACAAATAGAGTTTTTCTTATAAAGTTGGATGTCCCTGTGTTTGGTATATAAACATTCAGAATTATAAAATTTTCTTGGTAGAATTTTTCTTTAATGAGAATGAAATGCTTTTCCCTATCTTTTCTGATTAATTTTGGCTTGATAATTTTTTCAGATTTTATAATAGCACAACTGCTTGTTTCTTTTTACAATTTATTTATGGTACTTTTTCCAGCTTTCAATTCCAAGGTGATATCTATCAATGATGGTAAAGTATGTTTCTTAGAGAGTTAGAGGTAACAAAAATGTGTCATTTTTAATAATTCAATCTCTTACTGGTTTTTTTATTGGGGGAACTAAGACAGTTAGTACTGAGAATTATTATTGGATGCTTATTAATACATGTTACATTATTGCTATACCATTGTTTTCATAGATATAATTTGGTTATCCACGCTGGGATTGCATAATGTTTGTGCCCTCTTGAGAATGTTTATTCTTTTCAGACTGAAATATTTATTCCAGTATCCTCCATAGAACTGAGTGAACATACAACTCCTTAAATCTGTTTTAATTATGGAAATATTTTCTTTCTTCTTTGATTACTAGTGACAGGTTTGTTGGGTATAGTATAGTTTGGCATGCGAATACCCGTATTATTCTGAGAGATCTATTTCATATGTCATGATATTTCTCTCTTGCCACTTTCAGTATTCTTTCCTTGTACTATTCATTTGTTGTTTTGATTATTATGTGACATGGGAAATTTCTTTCCTGTTTCTGTCTATTTGGCGTTCTGTATGTTTTTGTACCTTAATAAGCATCTCTTTATTTAGATTGTATACATTTTATTATTATGTAGTTCTGGATAGACCCAATAGTTCTCCAAAATAGTTCTGTTTGAAAGGACAGTGTGTTACTTACTTTTAAGACCATAGGACCACATAGAAGCTCTGGTATTGGTCAGGACGCAAGGGATGAGATCTGTATATACCCAACCTCATAGAGATTTCTGCAAGAAGGAGCATGGGAGGCAGGGCAAGCAGGCATTGGTCCATTCCTTCAGTCATTCCACTGGGTATTGATTAAGGAGGCTGTCACAAGTGTCTGGTATTGGACCTAGATAATTAAAATAGATGGGCTACATTGTAGAGCATGAGTCCAGGAAGGAGATGGTTGGCTGTGGAGCAGTTGCTTTGCAAATGAGAAATGGTGTCTCATGAATGAGCTGTTTATTATAGGTGAAGTCTGAGGGGTTCTGGGCAGCCCTTCCATAATTGGAGCAAAGCATCTAGTGTTATAGATTTCAGCAGACACATATAGACAATATGGGCCTGAGAACTTTGCTCAGTAAGTGACTGTCAGACGCATGAATGAATCGGATCCATTAGTTATCATATTGCACCATTATGAATGTTTAATCCGGGAGGAAAGGGAAAGTGCTATTCTTGAACAGAACGTACAAATTGCAACTCTTAGGAAAAGGCTTTCCTTCCTGTGAGGAAAATATCCAATAGCAAACTGCAATTTGCTTTCTCAGAACAAATTCTTTGAGACTATTTGGCTGTGTTCTTTTAACTTTCTAATTTCCTTTTTAGCTTGTAACTTTTTATTTTAGTAAATGTACAACCTCTAGAAATGACTAAATATGTGGGCCATTACAAATTTCGTCAAAATAGTTCTCAGAACATATCAGGTAATTGTAGTATTTATATTGAATTCTATAAAGCTTTCATGTATTTGATATATTTTGGGGGGCAATTAAAAAAGGAAACAGTGGTCAGAACCACAAGGTTAGAAAATTTATGGATAGGCATGCTAATGGACAGACTTGGGATCTAAAAGCCTTACCTGGAATGGTGAGGGAGGTATACCGCCCTTGCCAGCCAGAACATGCAAATCAATGAGGTGACAGATGTTACAGTCAGATCATCTTCATAGCTGAAAAAGCTTTGTGGAAACCCACTAGTTACTAAACTAACTTCAAAATACATCTATCATCTCTGCACACAGCTCATCACAGAAGAGTCTAGGCAGAATTACTTGAACAATGACATTTCCAGAAGACATGGGATATTAATTAAAATTTCAGTAATGGACACAGAATTCCTTCCTGTGTATTATTAGTCAGAGGGGCACCAGAGTTCTCCAAAATAATGCAGGCTATTGCCATTCGTTACTCATGGTAAATACAAGATATAGTCACTGCTGAAGTTAACACACATTTTGGCTTTATGTCATGGACAAATGAATCTTAAACCCACTGGAAAAGATCTTTCTTGATGTCTGGCTTTCAGGGTACTGAAGGTGTTGTGAGAAAAGAAATCAGTGGTTATATGTCAGGCTGCAAACTACATATAGGAGAGACATACCTTCTAGTGCCTGTGGGGCAGTTCTGACAGCCAGAGTCCAGTAGAGCAGAGCCACCTCAGAACCCTGGAGACCCACTGAGCGAAGTAATTTGCTCATGAGGGACGGTAGGCGTTTGGTGAACTGCTCCTGACACCAATGGCTCAGATTTCAGCCCTGACCCCTCGCAGCGGCCCCTACAGGAGAAATGTGTTCTATCAGGCAGACACTGCCTCAAACTCCCAGCATTCTAGCTGGGCCTTACACACAATCATCTGACCACAAGCCAGGCATACCACACCTCATACAATAAAAGAGGTGGTCTGCCCCCTCCTCACTCTCTTACCCTTCCTCTCTAACTCTTACCCTCTTGCTCTCTTTCTCCTCTCTGCTCTTTGTTCTCTTCTCTACCTTTCTCCCTCTCCTTCTTTTCTTTCTCTCTCTCCTTCATCTCCTTTCTTTCTCTCTGCTCAACCAGCATATTTCTCCTTCCTACAATAAAATAACTCATTTATATATTGCCTCCTTTTAATTAAGGCGCTGTGCAGCAAACAGGTCAGCACCGGGAGAGAGAGAGAGAGAGAGAGAGAGAGAGAGAGAGAGAGAGAGAGAG
>JADRCD010145578.1:0-12445 GCA_019843815.1 Montemys delectorum
AAGGAAGGAAGGAAGAAGAAGAGAAATCACCTGATTTCAGGACAGTTAATAAAGCCTGCACCTTTGCAGATTCCTCTTTTCCCTTATTGGAGCACAGTTCTTGACTGTTCTCAGATCTTAGAGTTCCCTGAATTCCCAACTATCTACCACTCCCTTTGTACTTCACATAGGTGATCTGTGACCAGAGGACTGTTTCTGCCTTTCAATGCTGGCCTCCAATGGTCAAGGCTATCTCTCAAATATAAATATCCATTTTTTTTCTTTTGCTATAGTCTTGTAACAAAATTTAGCTCAGGTCATCTGGTGACTCTTGGTGTTGGGTCCTTTCCTTCCTTGGCCTGACCTTTCACCAAACACCCATTGGTCCTGCTCTCCATAAGCTGATCCAATCCTGATTTTTTTCCCTGTTATCTGCCTCTTATGTGCCTTATGTTCTTCCTCTGGTTATGATGAAAACCGACTCTTTCAGCTGCTTCACATTCTTCAAAGGCAGCTTAGCTATGCAACATGACACAATGATGTGCCCAAGTGTATCTCCCCAAACATCCTTTCTTTCTTCTCCTTTGTATCTTAATCCATAGAATTATTATCTAGCACTAATTTTGTACCAGATAAGGAGTGCCCCAATACAGAAGAGTTAACATTAATCACTTACTGATAGAACAATAGAGGAAGCCAAGGCCATTGGGGTTCTAGACTGACCATGTGTTGACCATAGGACTTGGGGTCACAAGTTAGCTGCCCTGCATTTTGTCATCTGTAAACTCACAGAGGGTGTCTGTCCTCCATGCAGACACTCAGCACAAGCCAGAAAGGCAAGAAGAGGTAAGCAAAGGCTGAAGGGACAATCATATTAATACATATTTGTATGTGGACACTCCAGGGCACTGATTTTATCTGTCATTCTTTCTGCTCTCATTTAGAATAAATCTTACCAATGAGTTTCCAACCAAAACACAAATTCTCAAATTAGCATTTTCCTTCCCAACTCCACTCCTATATTCTTTAGCAATTTGATGATTTGAATATTAAAAAAGAAAATCCCTGCAAACCTGGTCTGGTTTGCTACATGAACTCAGACTAGAAGATCTGATACTGGTCTATGGATAAGTAAGAACAAGCATGTTGATATCCTCCCACCCACATAAAACCATCTTAATAGTGAGATGAGTAAGCAATTCAACTCTTGATCCATGAGGAACTGAAGACAATGACAGAAGGCAGAGGAGTAGAAACCAGTGATGGCAGAAGAAAGGAACAGAGAACAGAAGTGTGACAGACTTGGCAATGGGCTGAAGTGTGATGCTATCCCATGACTGACCTGGCTCATTCCTCCAGGGTATTTGAATTCATGAGCCCACTGAGCCAAATCCTTTCCCTGTCATTGTGCTGTTTAAAACCATTAACTATAGACAAGTCTTACCACACACAGGGAGGCTTTGTACACTTATATGAGCAAGTATGTTCACAGTTCCCCTTCAGTAAAAAGCCAGTTTTGTGTTTGTGTGAAGTTGACTTTGGCACAGATTTCTGATCAAGGTTGGCTTGGTCTCTGACTCATCTTTTAAACAACTTGGCCCCTCGGATTTATTTTTTCTTTAATGATCAGTGAAATGAACCTTTGGATATATATGCATTTTAAAAGGACATAAAACACATGATTGCATTATATTTTTAATTATTCTTTAACAGACACAATCTGTTCTTGTATTCAATGACCAATGTGCCCTGAGTATAACCACACAGCATAGAAAAAGCAGAGTTTTGAAGTGAATGCTTTTGAAGAAATAGGGAGGCTATGGGGGAAAGAAGTGAAGTAATTAGGAGATAAGAAAGGCAAACTTTACACACTTCCTCTTACAGAGTTATCTAGATTTAAATATTGCATCTACATTATGAAAATCAAGACAACTCTGATTTCAAAGTGTTGAAATGATTAGCAATAAGCTAAAAATTGAAATATTTATCAAAATGGACCATGTTTCTAGAAAATTATCAGCTTCACTCTGATTTGGATGATTTCTGAAGAGATGGGTCCTGGGAGGAAAGGTCATGGCTGTCCCTGGGGCCAGTAGACAGAATGGTTTAGGGGATGACTTCCCCTAAGACAGGATGTAAAGGGCAATTATAAGATTGTCAAGTAGCTGTGAGGAACAGGCTGAGAAGTCCTGGACTATATTTAACAATGAGCACATGATCTCTAAACAAGAATGTAAATGTGTAGGAATAATCCATGCAGAATCTCAGACTAGTCAGATGGGAACCAGACTTAAAGAAATGAAAACACTTATCCTAGTGATTGCAGGAAACTCGACAACTCTGAAGAAGCACAACTTACTCACGGTGAGTGTGTGTCTTCCCTGTGGAGCTAGAGAGAATTGTATCCATTAGTTCCTCATGGAGGAGAAACCGTACACTTGTTTAACAAGGAGACAAATGTGTGTAGTAATGGAGACTATTGGACTTGGCACAGGAATCTTATAGAAGTCTTGAAGTTGAATGTGCATAGTCTAAATGACAGATATGATCAGAGACCACTTGACCTAAGGGACAATGGAAGCTCAGAAGTGGCATTTAACTGAGAAATGCTTTTCCATGTGTAATAAAGACCCATGGCAGCTGGTCTTCCCTCGGTGCTAATGAGGTTGTAGGAATTGTCACCCACTACTGAAATGTATTTCTCCCCTCATACAGACTTCCCTAGTTCCTTTGTACTTTTTACATTCTCACTGATTGCTTTATGAACCTAATGGGCTGGCAAAAATATAGCATAGCTATTTTCCATCTTCCCAACAGCATGTGTGCACCTCCTGTGGAATTTTGGGTAAAAGACATGAGATAAGAGATCATGAAAACTGGCCAATTAACAACATAATAGGTACCATGTACCAAAGTGAACATACAAGTTGTATATCTCTCCTATTGACTCATTAATCTGGCAAACCAAGGCATGATCTTGAGTAGTAAAGCCAGGGCCTCTTGGTCCTGTTGTCTAGTTAGTTGTCAATAAAAACTTGGAAGACGTTTGAACGGTTGCTTTGGAGGATGATAGCTTCATGTCTTACATTGGGAGAGTTTTTGGTATTCTTGGTGGACAATCAAATAAGCTAAAGGTTTCCCTTAGTCAAGGAACTTCTCAAGGCCTCATGGCTTAATTCTGTAAAGAGAGAGAGAAATAAGGAAAGGGAAGGAGACCCTCAAGCTGGCAGAGCTGGATTCACAGAGCTTGAGGGCAGAGGCCTGCTTCAAAGCTTCAAAGTAACACGTGCCACTGGAGAAGCTGAAGAAGGTTATCTGGAAATATTGAGGTGGCCAAGGAAGAAAGTTGTGCTCAAGAGCAGATTGCCAATGCCAGACAAAAGACACTTGCAAGATGGAAAAGACACAACTGCAGGCTTTCATAACTACAGCGAAATCTGCATCTGGTTTCAGAGGTTAGGCTGTTCTTTTAATGTAAACCTCGTGTGTCACCAAAACAATCCTGAGGGCCTTTAGGATTGTATTAAATCTACCTAGCCCATGTTCTGTTCGTGTAGTCCAAATTCTGAGTGTTATCGTGCCTGTGCACAGCATGATTTACATTCTAGATTAAGTTTACTATGGAGACATAAGCTCAGCAGCAAACAGATTACTTTTGACGTATTACTACTCAGTGATAATATACCTGGTCAACACTGGTGTACATAACAAAACAGATGCTTATTATATACTAGTAAGATATATATCTGCAACCCATAGATTAGGACACTCAAGCCCCAGTATTTGAGAATCACATTTTGGAAAACTCCAGCAGCCATAGATGCTAATTTCTCTTAAGAACTGGGCAAAGGGAATGGTTAGTGTGCTGGAGAATTCATCCCTCTAGATGTCACCTCAGAACACACGTGAGTCTGTAAGAAGTTAACCCCAACCCTAATGGAAACTGTGAAGGGTTCAAACCCTCAGGAGAGGAAGCCACTGCAGATGAGCCCAGCATAGCAAGAGAGCTGAAGGGAATGACTGCAGATGTTACCTCATTGCCTCAATCTCATGAACAACTTTAACTTATCGGCGGTAGCTTCTTATGAGTAAGCAGAGAGAGTGATTTGAGACCAGCTCTCCTCTGCTAAAGGTACTGTGAACAATGTCAAAGTGGCAACAAAGGATTTGGAAGAGGACATGCCTACAATTGAATGAGAGCAGCAGAGCTTGAGAGGATTAAATCGAATTCGGAAAGGAACTCCACTGAGGGCAGAATGCCATGGCAAAGCTTTGCATGTGTAAGAAAATTAATCTTCAATGAAAGCAAGTGTCAGTCAACACTGCAAGCCTCGCTGTTGTCTTGTTTTTAAAAATTTTGGTTCTGCGCCTTCGGAAAATCACTGAGCAGCCATGAGCATCAGGCTAAGTCTTACCTACAGAAAGATTAAAATTCATAGAAGGGTCAGGCAATCACTGCCAGGTTTTAAGGCATTTTGACTTAGGTTTCCAAGCTTGGGACTTTGTCCTTTTAGATATACTAAATGTTCCATACTTAGTAGACTACAATATAAGGTAAAAATGTTTACATGCACTGGAGAAGATTTTTTTTTTAACAAAAATTCATATTACTAGCTTTATTATGAGATTGGCTTGCTTTAGATATAGAACATATCTCAGGAATGCCAGGGTTGAAATATTACTTGGTGTTTTGTATTGGCATCTACTGTGTTGGGAAGGAAAATGTGAACACAGAGTTTATGATAAGCAACAATGGATCTGGAGCAGCAAGGCCTCACCATACTCATTATGCTCTGCTTTTAAGGGTGTGTGTTATTATCTATCAAAAAAAGTTTCACTCGCCAGCACATAACAACATCGAATAAATTGAAAAGAAAACCAGGTAACCCAATATATGCTTTCAAACATTAAAAATGATGAAATGTCTCCAAATCACATTGAACATTTTCTATGAACTCTTACTTGAAAAAATTTTAAAATGTTAGCATGATTTTTAAAGGTATTGGATACAACTTTATAGGGCCAACTTATAAAATACTAGTTGTGATTGGTTGTGGTGGCACAAACTTATAGTCCATAAATGGAAAGGGAAATGAGGAAGATCAAGCGTTTAAAGTCAGAGATAGAGGAGAAAATAAGGTTCTCTCTCTCTCTCTCCATATATATATATATATATATATATATATATATATATATATATACATATATGTTATACATATATGTATACATATATGTTATACATATATGTATATATATGTATATGTACATACATATACATACATATGTTAATCAAGAACACGAACATATTTAAGTTAATTTACTTACTAAGTATGAGCAATGCTTTTACTTCTATGACTATGGTGATTTCTCTCTCTTTTTGTTTTCATTTATTGGAAAACAGCTTATTAAAGAGGTAAAGTAGAGTTTGGAGAAATGCTTGGAACAAAGCCATTTCCCTTATTTTAAGCCTAGATATTTTCTTTGAAAATAGGCTTTCACACATTAATCTTTAGATATTCATTAAAGAACCCATTGTCCTCAGGAAACTGTGGAAGAGAGTAAGCAGACTCTAATAGACAGAGGAAGGAGCCCCTTGTGATGCTGTTTTTCTTGAATGATATGGTAGCAGCACTCTTAAATTCACAATCACTCTAATTATCTGGAGAAGACCTTCAGGAGACGGGGCCAATTAGCTTCCTATCCTGAAGTGGGAAAGCCTTACATATCCCTGAGGATTTATAGGCAGTTAATTATTGCTGGAGGGAAGATAAGGCAGATTCTTCAGTGATGTATCTCCTGGAGCATCCCCATGCTCCGATAAATAAGTCCTCAAACATGCTCCTGTGAGTAAGTCTAATTACACTCATTGGATAAAACATAACATGAAAATGAAAAAAGAATGATGGGGGATATTTGGACAAAGGATGGAATTAGTGGGAGGGGAAGGGAGAAGAGCAGCTGGGGCTGGCAACAATTACCAAAACACATCATATACGTACAAAGACATCTCAAGAAATATAGTATTATGCCAATAAAAATCTTCCCAAAAGTCACTTCTAAATATTCAAAATTCTCATAACTACTTGAATCAATTTGGGAGCATGATATTCATTTGGAATGATGTCAATAGTAATGAGCCACTGACTGAGACTTTAAGCTTGCAAGGGTGCTGACTACCTACTCACTTAGATTAAGTCTTTGATAGAAGGGATTCAGATGAGCATTTATTTGATTTCATTAGTAGGCATTCCACATATTAACTTCTACCCCCTCCCCCAAATCACTTAGAAACAAGAAAACAGGCAATTCTTCCTTTTCTTTATTTTATGGATACTTCGTATCATAACCTCCCCCTCCCACCTCTCTGTATTGACAAGAGCGACATGTCCACACAGAGAGGAAGACCTCATGAAATAGTTAAGTTAAACATGAAATAGTTAAGTTAAACAGAGGTTTCCCTGTCTGTCATCTCTAAACTCAAAAGGCCTGTTACTTTAGGTCATCCTTAGAATTATATCATATAAAGCAACCCAGAATGTCCCAAGAGATCCAACAGGTTACGCAGGAGACTTGAGTTAGTGATGCTAGCAGGGGACACAAGTGCTGGGCAGGAGTCATAGGCCACAAGTCATCAACATCAGAAACATGGTGCAGAGATAAACTGAGGAGGCTTAGTGCCTGCATGTAGCTATATGCCAGTCATTTATAATAAATTTGATTGAAATGCCCTGCCTCCACCTGTGGAAGGCGTGACACAGGAGGGACTTCCATATCACTGTGAAGTCTTACCTTCTCTCATTAACTAGCAACAAGTGGCTGAGTAGTCATCGGAAGGCTGGTGGGAAGATCATGAGCATGAAGGGGCAGCTCTACAGGGCAGGTTTAAGGAAAGCCTCATCACCTAGGAATGTCCAAAATGCCTACTTATTGTAGTGCTATCCTCTATCCCAGGAGAGTATGAATATAAGTGGCAAATATGTCTATACCATTTGCTTCAATGGAGTCAACACTTAAGGAGCCAAAATCACTCTCTGGACCCATAAAGTAAGATTAGAGAGAGAGGATAAGGACGCTTTGGCAAAAACATACTATTTTGTGTGTGAGTTTCAAGGCAGGACATTATGTGGCCCAGGCTGCCCTACTTTGTAGCTGAAACTCACCTTGAACACCTTAATTCCACATCTCTCGGGTCGTTGGCTTGCAGGCAGGTGTCAATACACTTGGCACCAAGCCACAGTGTTAACCAGTGTGAACTGAGACTCTAATGCCCACATAAAAACCTATTAGAGATCTCTGTAAAGAATGGGACCCCTGAGGAATATTAAAATACCAGAAGACAGAATGTGAATTTCACAGTTGTCTGTATCAGTCACAGTCAGCCAGCTACAGGTTATGGGCTTTTCCTGGTTCATCCATTCCACAAGAAACTGAGAACTACATTTGCTCCTGGCTCCCTCTCTTACTCTTCCGGAAAAACACCAAGAGCTTCAGTCTGTGTAGTTCTACAAGATGGGGACTCTGAGATGGTATAAACTCTGACTGCCTTCTCTGTCTCTGGCCCTTATCATTCATATAATTCCTCCCATGGAATAGCTTCAGTTAGCTAAGTATCTCACAATTGCTCAGATGCCCAGGGCAGGTGGCACCCAATTATTGCCCGAGTCTCTGTTGGCAAGTGTTGACATAAATTGGCTCTTATCATTTATGAAAATGTATACATGCATTGGGTGTACATATATATATAGGAATTAAGTCAAACTATTCAAAATTGTTAAGTCAACAGTGTATCAAACACTGTAACCTCATCACATCAAGGCAGTGGGCAAAGCTATAATTTCAGACAGGGAGGTATGGTAGGGGACAGAACATGAGTCCCAACAAACTAACATTAAGTTCTATTTGTTCTCTGAGTTTGTTGAGGTCCCTGCTTGTGGAGAGTCAGGGACCTCCACATAGGACTGAGCCATATAGGAGAACCATATGGAGGAGTGAGCTGATAAGAGGGTATCTGTGAGCCAGGTAGTGATGGCTCATGCCTTTAATCCCAGCACTTGGAAGGCAAAAGCAGGAGGATTTCTGAGTTCGAGGCCAGCCTGGTCTACAGAGTGAGTTCCAGGACAGCTAGGGCTATACAGAGAAACCCTGTTTCAAAAAAAAAAACCAAAAAGAAAATAAAAAAGAGGAATCTGTGGGAATCCCCATCCATACTTTCAAGACTAATCATTCTCTGTTCATTGGGAAATATTTCTTGGAAGTATCTTGTTCATACATCATGGAGAGTCTCAGCTCTTGATAGGCAAGTACATTCATAACAGAAGAGTTCTAGAGGACCTAGCTCAAGGGTTCTCAATCCGTGGGTCATGACCCCTTTGGGGGGGTCCATATCAATTATCCAGCATATCAGATATTTACATTACAATTTATAACAATAGCAAAATGACAGTTATAAAATACCGATAAATGTATCAATATGAGGAACTGTATTAAATGGTTGTAGCATTTAGACAGTTGAGAATCACTGGCTTACTGATCATGTGTCTCCCAGTCAGAAGCTCAGTCATTCACTGTGGTCCCTATCTCATCGCTGAAGCACAAACTCTGTAAACCCGCATCTGACAAATGTCTGTAGTGTTTCTACCTGATGGTCAGTGTTATTTCAGACTTCTCAACATAAAAAAATCAAGTAAAACACAACAAATTCATGTTTCCATTGCTTCCAGAGTACACTCAAAATTAAATATGCTTTCTGGGATGGCTGAGCCTATTCACAAGGGCATCATGCTCACAAACCCACTGTTACAGCACACAGCACAGGTAAGCAACTCTCTTCCACTTGTGATGTCCCTATTTCTCTCTGCCACTCATAAAAATGTTTCTCTCTCCCACTCATACTTAACTTTTTATATTAAGAAGCTCCATCAGAAATACTTATTTCTTGATGTCTTCCAAAGTTAAAATCAGTAAAATGTACATATTACCGAAAATCTTTCCCCCTAATACCACACTGCATTTCTCATACCTAGGCTGTGAGATATACTCAAATGTAATACATGCTGTATACATTGCTGGTGCTGGAATGCATTGTAATGTTCAATAATCTAATATAGTCAACCAGTTGCAAATTCCTTTAGGTGGACAAAGTGTAGTCAGTCTTTCATGTGTTAGTATATATCTTGCAAATTACCTAAAGATCTAAATGATAGGAAAGAAAATGAATTAACTTACTGACACTTTATGTATCAACAATCATTATAGAAAAGAGTAATAATGAAGCAAACAATATTAGCCAAGTGAGAGTAATTGAGGCACTTTCTAAAGCAACATATTGTTCTGAGGCAAAACAGTATGCTGGAAACAGCCACACTCTCCTTTTCCCCAACCAGAGAAAGTGAAAAAAAAAATATATATTCCCGACTTCTTTTCATCTCACTGAAACTATTTAAATGCTCTTTGAGAATGACTTCTCTGTGCTAGGATGCCATTAGTGTTTTTAAAACCAGGCTGAATTTAAGGTTATATACAAGTGGAAACTTAATTTGGTTCAGTGAGTCACCAGCCTGGAAACAACTTCATCTCATTCCCTATGAAGTCACCAGAGAGAATGCTTTCCCAGAGTGCTGCTGTGATATTTGGGGGAAAGCAGTCACCACCACAACAAAAATATGTGAAAACGCACATACGTAATCAGTGTAGCTTGAGTTATGAAATGTTTTAAGAGACAAGAAGGATCAAAGACAATTGTTTTTAGGTGCAAAACAGAATGATCAATTAGTAGAATGTACTATTTCCACAAGTGAGCTAAATAAGGAATTACAAGGGGGCCCAACCTGATGGTTCTAAAACCAAGGAGTGACCTGAGCCATCCCTTCCAAGGTGCATCTCAGAGAAACTCATGTTCTGCTGGTTCACTTCATGGTTGTTTAGCATGGAAAAGGAAGTTTCTGTGATCAGACCATCTATATTCTGGCACAAGAATGGGGATAGTTAGTAGTCATGGCCTTTGTACTTGCTACCAAATGGTAAAATCTTATGCACACACATGTATGTATATGTGATGTATTCATGTGTTTTACATAATGGATCTTGTATATTTCAAAACTTGTATATTTGATAACTCTTTCCATTCACTTAAAATAATAAAGACCTCTTGGGCATCCTTTACCTTTCTAAGACCTTCTCTACTCACACTTCATTGTTTGTTTTACCTCCAAAGAACACAGTATTGTTTATTTTATTTAAGCTTAACTACCTGGTTGATATTTTATTTTCAAAAATATAAATGCAACATGAGGAAATCTTATAAAATAATTCATTGCTCTAACCTTTCTCCCTCTCCCTTTTTACGTAAACACTTTAAACTATTTTCTGTCAATAAATTACATGAATTTCATATTTTAAACAAGATTATTTTAAAGACATGCAAATACACATGCGCACGCGCAGACACACACACACACACACACACACACACACACAGAGCATGTGACAATGCTCTAGGTTTCATGTGTATGTTTCTGGATGTGCTGAAGTCTCACTAGCTTGAGAACTCGTCAACACAGAGAAGACTGTCAAGTATGCAGGCCACAGACTGCAGATATTCAGACATCACTCTGGGTTTGGGCCTGTCTCAGTAAGAGCAGAGAGAAACATATGGGAGTGGAGGTACCTACTTTGGGTACAGCCTTTACTTCCTGCCACCCTGCAAAAACAATTCTCTCTTGAAGACTTGGGTGCTCATCACTGTTTTAAGGATCCTATGACAATGTGTTTCTAGAAGGGAAGACTCCTCCACATTGACAGCATGATACTTTCTATTTGGGAATCACTTAAATTTTCAGTCATAGTTAAGCAACTGACCAACAGAAAGAAGTGTGAGCAATCCACAAAACCCCTTCTGTGAAGATCAAAAAAAAATTCTTGTCAAAACTGGAAAATGGATGAACAGAGTATGCCATCCCATACTTCAGTCTTCCCAGGAAAGCTTACAAGGCTGGAAGAATCTCGCACAGACAGCCATCAGAATAATTCCCCCACTCAACTCATTCTACACCAGGGCCTGGTTATCTTATGTAGTCCAACAGCCTGGACCTCTGGCTCCCTCAGAGCTTGGCACCAATCCAAGAACAAATACGCACAAATCAGTTCACCTCTGCAGCCCTGCCCCAGACAGGTGGTTCACCAAGCTCTCAGAGAAAATTACATGCCTATGTAGAATATTCTAGTCTTAATTGAACATTTTAAAGCCTGCTAGCACCTTTATCTCAAGTATATTGTGAGCACAACCTTCTGCTACTGTCAGGAAGCAGGGCCCTGGGTAGATTTATAGCTCATCCAGTCTCTAGATAGCATAATACTCCAGGCCTGGACCTCCTTGCTCAGATACAGGCAGGCACTGCTTCCACTGCACCATCCAAATGCAGGGAAGACAGCAGGTGGCTGTCAAGTAGCAGTGGGAATAGCACATCTGTGTACACATCTCACTTGCTTTAGAGACAATCTAGCACAGATCAACCACTGAGACTTAATTTTTTTTCCTTTTCTTTATTAGTTATTTTCTTTATTTACATTTCAAATGTTATCCCCTTTCCTCATTTCCCCTCTGAAAACCCCCATCACATCTCCACTTCCCTGCTCACTAACCCACCCACACCCACTTGCCTGTCCTGGCATTCTCCTACACTGGGGAATTGAGCCCTCACAGGACCAAGGTCGTCTTCTCTCACTGATGTCCCACAAGGCCATCCTCTGCTACATACTCAGCTGGAGCCATGGGCCCCTCCATGTGTACTGTTTGATTGGTGACTTTAGTGAACTCCCCCATGGACTCAGTAGGCAGACAACATTTTGCTTTTGGAGAGGGATTTGAGCACTTGTTTTCTGGTAACCATTGTGACTGCCTGGATCTTAGATTGAGGGCCTGCATTCCAGGGCCAGCTCTGGCTCAGATCCAGATATCTGCATATCACCTCCCTTCCTCTAGTTGTCTGCTCTCTGCATCCACTTAGTCCCAGTAGTCAGAAGGCAGAGAAAGGCTCATCTTTGATGAGTTCAAGGCTAGCTTCATCTATATAGTAAGTCCTAGGTCAGCTAGACTATATAATGAAACTGTCTCAAGAAATAAAGAAAATAAATACACTGTACTTTGTTTCTATTCTATTTCTCCATGAGTGCATGTGATGACTTTATGTGTGTGTGTATGTATGTATGTATGTATGTGTATTTGTTTGTGTGTGTGTGTACATGCATGTGCACATGTGTGTGAATATATATATATAATATATGTATATATAATATATACATATATATGTTGTAATGATATAAACTATTTCACAAAAGAGAGTACTACATAAAGAGGTTAAGAATGTTATTCAGCATTAACTTCAGGAGCATGAGTCAAATCTACTTGCTTTCCACATTGTCAAGGAAAACATCTGGCTTCACCTGGCACCATAGAGACTAGAGCATG
>JADRCD010145581.1:0-16382 GCA_019843815.1 Montemys delectorum
GGTTGTGCCTCTGGAACCCTAGTTTGTCAGTCAGGTCCCTGGTACAAGAGAGTGATGGCAGAAAGGATCAGCTCTGAGGCACTGCAGGCCTTCGCAGGACCTTGAAGTAGCTTTAGACTGAGAAAGCGGGAGAGCTAGCCCGTGAGTGAATGCCCAAGTAGATCTGGCCTAGGCCAGGTGACAGTGTATCACAACCTTTAACGAGAAGCCCCCTTACCTGTTCATGGAACATTGCTGACTTTACATGCATTTAGAAGACCAGTTTGCCCAGCCATGGTGCATCAGCCAGCACGTGGAAGGCACAGTAATTGGCCTGTTCTTGCCTTCCTGATGCATGCCCCACAAGTCTCCATCAGAAGGCAGTAGCTTCAGCTAGTGAGGGAGGAGCAGCTAAAGGAACTGCTTCTCCTTTAAACCCCGCTTTGTCTGGTTATTTGTGCTTGCCAAGCCATTGACTGCTGAAGCCATATCTGCAAAGGGCGTTCTTTAGCTCTGTGGTTTTATGTTCATCTCCATTTTCTGGTGTTGGTATTGGTTCTTCCCAAGTTCATATTTCTCCCCTCCTTAATGTGCTAAGTAAGCATGCTGCTACTTACCCATTTCACATACTCATTATACACCCCAGGGTGCCCTTTGTGGAAGGTGCCTATTGGGAAAGAGTGACCACCCCGTCCTCCAACACACTCACACAAGGTACTGCTGTAGACTTGGTTAAAGGAGGGCACAGATAACCGGATAACTGACAGGTCTCAAAGAAGGGTTGGGCTCAGACTACCTAGGAAGGGATGTTGATAGCAAACTCATTTGATACCTCTTCTCTGACTCCCTCCATTTGTTCCTGAGTCCAGACATCTTCCCTCAGAGGGCTGTGTTCAGAGCTTTACAAAACAGAAGTCAGCTGGGAATAGAGTACGGTGCACCTCAGGGCCCATGCAGGTGAGGTAAGCAGCCAGGAATGGTGTGGACATGCCAAGAGCAGACTGAGCTACAGCCATGGGAAGGGCAAGTCCTGATGACATGAAGAGTGAACACTGCTTTAGGCAGACAGTCCATGGCAGTTCTTTGTAGGAACATACGTGTCATGAAATTTACAGGTTGAAGCCATATGTGTGTGTGTGTGTATATATATAGTATGTATATTGATATGGAGAGAATGTTTAGAGAGATTTGACATGTTTAAAACATGTCCCAGGGACCCTGTCCTCTACCCTATGACAGCTGCCATGCTTGCAGAGTAACAGTAGATACAGACCCTGGCACAGATCCTGCATTGGCGTCACTATGTCTAGCCTGACGGGCCTCAGCAGGGACAGGGAGTGGAGGGTTCCTGGAACATCACAACATTAACCTGGATCCATAATTCAGGGTCTGCTTTAGAGGTCTAGACTGAGTGAGCTTTATGGTTCAAAATACATGAGTGCACAGGGACAGTTAAAATTGATTTTGAAAATAGCCAGGTAAATGTAAAAATTCTAACGAAGGAAATCCGGTGGAGTTTCAGCCTAGGACACAATTTCATGAGATAAAATACAGTCTCCCAGATCGGATGTACAGTTGATGTGGGTTTGCTTCCAGCTCCATTTAGAGGTCTAAAGTTGTGATGTCAGTAGGGAAGTCTGGCCAGCATGATGGGGCATGTCACAGACACGATGTTAAATATGACTGTGTTCCAATTCTCATTTAAGAGCAGTCTAGTTCAACTGCTAATTAGCAGCTGTGTGTTTGAAGGAATGGCTGTCAAGCTTGCCATCTTTATGAAATGCTTTCTTGCAGGACAGCTATTATTGCACATGCCACTTTAAGTCACTGGCCTGAGACAGCCTAATGTACAGTTTGCTGCAACCCTCAAGTCATCTCTGCAGTTAGCGTTTCCTGACTCAGTGGCTCCTGAGGCTGCGGAGGCCACACAGCTTTAAAGCATTAGGGAGCTATCTTAGCCCCTTTCCGAGTCAGCCACCAGTCTGTGCATATCATAACACTAATTCCCCATAATGTCTCGGCTTAGAACAAGAGTGAGTAGACCACTCTTAAGTCTGTCAAAGGAGGAGACGTTTTAAGATAACAGAGTTGGGTTTTTTTTCTTCTTTTAGGATGACCATCATAAACCTAATGCCTCACAAAAAGCTCTTGGAGGACTCAGAATGGCTTCTGGGACCATCTGCCTCAGCAAATCCCTTCTCCATCTATTAGTCCAGCATTTGTTTTGGAGGACAGATTACCTCGGCAGCTCATTAACTGGATAAACAGGGCTTTTACAAGAGATTTCCTGTGAGGCTCTTTAGGGACAAGGACCAGGGGGAGAGAGAGGAAGGCACAGTAGGTAGGTTTCTGTGGATTCTTGCTCTCAGAACCATTAGCTAGGACTGGTCACAAGAAGTTGTGTTCTTGGTTCGTGTCTTGGAAGGTTTGAGTTAACCCAGGTCACTGTAGCCCACACAAACCTGACCATAGGATTCTGTCCCTGTGTACTTGGCATTCATTTCTGGGCTCTTTTATGGAGTTTAAATGAGTTGTGTTGCTTCAGAACCTGGACAGATGATGGAAATACTAAGACTAGATTATAAATCTCACTGAGCTAAGGCTGCACAAGTCAGTCCTCCTTAGTATATCAAGTGACATTTTACTGGGACAAAGACCACCAAAGGCCAGACCTCTTTTGTCCCTGCGGAAGGACATTTTACAGAAGGGATTTGGTGCTGATCATCTTGCTTACAAGGCTTCTGCTTAGCCATGACCTGGGGAGCTGGTGAAAGAGGACTCAAAGCACATGCCTTCTACCTCTCTGCCCACAGGCCAGCGCTGCTGCAAGGCAGTTCCCAGGTATATTTGTCTAGAACCTGCCAAAGCATCACTGTGGCCACAACCACACTTCTTCTGGCAATGGGCAAATTACATGGTCTTCTAGGTGGAGTGCTTTTCCTTCCTTCCTTAGAGTCCTTGAAATGATAACTGTGGTGAGCACTTATTCCCAGACTGTCAGCTGGTTCTGACAGGAGGTCTCCTGGGATTCTGACAGAGACAAGGGAGTCGGTCTTGGTATTTGAATATGCTTTACTAACAGGTTGATCAATTATCACAGTACACAGCATACACCAAAACAATAATACGATTCCTACTAAGAAAAACAGTCCTATACCAAACATTTAGACAGACATTCTATACGACCTGACCACGGCGCGTCTGCTGGTCCAGGCTCGGACGCCTCAGAGACCTCTATGGTTTCGGTTTCTTGGTCTGCCGGCGTACGCCGATTCTCTGGGCTTACAGATGGTCTGAACTGCTGCGCTTCTCTAGCAAGAGTTGCGATGAGTTGGGTTGGACTCTTGGGAGGTCTGATGGACGTTCCAGATGTCCCAGTGGAGTTCGCACCGACGTGGCTTCAGTAAGCGGTCATTGTGAACTCGAGCTCTCTGGGTTCCGTGGTGGTTTTTACAGTCTGTCTGATCGCTTATCTGTACTACCAGCTGTCACCGCACTCGGACAGCTGTTCATCACTCTTTGGCACCGCAAACTCTTATCACACTTTCTCATACTTGGGTGTCACACTTCTACTTCTAACTTGCTACCTGACTCTTTTGGAGTCTTACAGTGTTCCTTACAATAACTAAATTCGATCTAATTGAAAGATACAATATAAATTGTGGCCAAGCCGTAGGCTATAATCCTGAAATGGCCAACTTAAAGAGGTGCAAACCTTTCATGGTATGTTTCCAGATTACCCAATAATTATATTAAGGGGTGGTGGTGGTGTGAAACTCAGCTTGTAGAATATTGATAGTTTTTCTACCTGTGCCTTGAGAGAAATGAACAAAAGTTCCACTCAGGCATGAACCTAGCAGGTACGTGGAGATGACCCAGAATTTAAAATCTTGGTAATTAGCAGCCCTTCTTTGCTCCTTGGGTTAGATTAACTTATGCTCCATGTTAGCTTCCACAAGGAACCTCAACCTGTTACAAAGCATCAGTGTACATGGTTTGGTCCTGAGCAGGTAGAGCTAGCTCTGGGAGACTGAGAAATCAACAGTTTGAAGCACTTTTTGCTACCAGCCATGGCTTCCAAGTCCCTTATCTGGCTACAGGTGTGTAGATTCTACTGGCAGATGGCAGTGGCTTCAGCCATGGTGCCAACTCATACATTCTAATGTGACTTACCCGAGCAATCCAACCAGAGCACATTCATGCTCAGGCAAGAATGGAAAGCCCTCTTTCACGGCACCCAGGCACCAGCAGAGCCAGACTTAAAATGTTATATAAACGCATCTTTCAAATGTGTCTAGTCATGCAGGTCATGGGTTTGGCTATTTCCCTAGTAGCTGTGGTTATGAGCTCAAAGCCTGCCATAGGGTTTCAAGATTCTCAGAGCTCGCTGGGAGGAGCCTTGGAAAGACTGTGTGCTGATGGCATCTCCTCTGGGAATACTCAGTCCAAATGTTTTCCAATTGGTAAAAGAGGTTTTGGAAACTGCTTCCACTGAGCTGCATCACCCATTGGGATGAGCCCAAGATGTTAGCTTTGTAAGTGCTTTCTGCAAGGTTTGATGACCAAGCCAGATGAACCACTTTCAGTAAAAATGGAGGTTATAAAACGGAACCTTCCTGTTCTTTGAGATAAAGGTCTTGTCAGATTAGGATCTGAGCACCTCTGACCACTGGAGTTCAGGCTTGTAGAGCAACAGGTCTCCCTTCTCTCTTGTAGGGAGGCTAGTGGAACACCTGAACAGCAGTTTCATCAGGGCAACACATGTGGTCCCTGGCTTCCTGAGTGAGGGAACATCCTAAAGTCTCCTCCTCCTCGTCTGAAACAGGCCACAGAACCGATGTCCACTCGGGTCTCAGCTTTTGGCTGGGCGAGGTTGCTTTCTTTCGCTCCTACTTAGCAATGCTGGGGGCCATCTTCTGGTGATGGGTGTGTCCACTTTCCTCCCATTCTTCAGTTGCCCTGGAATGATAGTGCCCGGCAATGTTCTTACCCGGCCTGAGAATCTAGTCTAAGATGTGGGCCATCTCCATCAGTTTGACAAACACTTCTAAAAGAATGTTTTCAAAACTAGTCATCAGAAAGAGTGTGGTTGGTGTGAGGCCAGACATCTTAGGAACAGGGGGGCCATATCATCTCAGGGCTGAGGGTGGAGGCAGCTGGCCCTCACCACCATTGTCATCTGGCCCACAACACAGTTAAAGGTCAACATTCTGATTTATTAGAGTAGAATCTTATTCTTCCTAGGTAAAACAACTTAATGCTTCAGCTTTTCTTTTCTTTCTTTCTTTTTTTTTTTGCCTAAGCATTGTGTGTGGGAGGGGTGTAAACTATACAATCTCTTAAGTGGAAGTTAATTTTTATGTGCTATTTCAGTATCTATTTTATTCATTAAATTTATCTGAGAACTTGTGTGTCACCTTAATTCACTGGGAGCTGAGCAGGCCGTAGCGCCTGCATTCAACAGTCGATGAGTGCCAGCACCCTCCCACCCTCCCCTGCCTGAATTCCACGTTCAGTTCTTTTGTTTGCATCTTCAGCAGCCCGTGTTTAGGTCTGAACGCACTGCACTCAGGCTGCCGTGCTCTCATCTGTTGGCCTTTAGGATGGGGAGCACCGCTTGGCTCCAGGAAGCATCCTCGGCACCTGGCTTTATTTAAAGTTTACATAAACTTTATTCTGTATAGAATTATGATTTCTTTGGTCACTGCTGCCACCATCATGGGGCCATTTCCAGACAGTGAGGCCGATACTCTGGCTGCTGGTCTTCCGTGATGGCGGCCTCTCAGGTCATGGGGTCTTGGAGGACACACACATGTGTAAAGTATTGCCTCCTAGGAGGTGTAGCTTGGCTAGGGTCTAAGAGACACAGCTTGTACAGCACATGAATGCCAGCCCTCACAGGCCCCTCTTCTCAGAGCCACACTGTCCTCCCTCCGGCAGAGGGACCCCACAAGTCTCACAATGACAGCTTCCTCTCCAATATTTCCTTTATCAGAGTCGGGTCTGCTCTGCTTAGGCTTGCTTTCCGGACCAACCCAATCAGCTTATTTATAGCTTTGGGGTTTCTTTTCTTCACATCCATCACCTGTAAAGACAGAAGTTAGGAGGTGAAAATGAAGAGACTCGTACCAAGAATCCTCAAGGTTTCCGCTGACTGCAAATTAAATTCAGGTTCTTTCTTCCCTTCATGAAAGCTGTAAAATGAGGGGAGAGAGGAGGGATTAACTTCCGAGAGGTTTCTAGGTTCCTGTCAAAGGGGATTTGGCGTCTCTGCCTTCTGATTAAAATGAGCAAGGGGACAGCGATAGGTCACAAGTGACAATGACAGTCTGGCAACACTGGTATGCGGGAACCAGAACTCTCTCTTCTGGGGCCACAAAGCAGCAGTCGCAGGGGATCATCTCTGTGATTCTAAACATCCCACTGAAATAAAGCAGGGATGCCTCTCAAATTCTCCAGTGCTGCTGGCAGACACCCTTGCTCCCTGCCAACTAGAACTGCTTCTTAGACAACAAACCTTTTAGGATGGCAGCTCACTCAGTGAGCTGAGCAGGTAGGGGGTGGTAAAGGCAGGCAGGAGGGGCTGAGTACCATCAGATAGCCCAGTGCTGGCCTTCCTCTGCTTGTGCCTTGATTGGCAGTGAGTGTCCTTGAGTGCCGCAGGACAACTCTGTAACCAATGTGCTCTTATCAGTCAGGGCAGATGGGACAGGAAGATGGGGACTGCTGGGATGCTGTAGGCTCATTTTCCTCATCAAGGGCTCTTCACTGAGCCTCAGTGTCCCCGCACACTGATGGGTGGGTGTGCACTGTTCTCAAAGAGATACTAGCAATTTTTCCCCACTGAAAAATATCTCTCTAGACAATATGATTAGACCTGGGGTGGGTTGGGAAGAAGGGAGCCCTGCGACTTGGCATGGCTTTTCTATCTTGTGCTATGCTAAGAACACAAAATGACTTGGTTTTCAGCCACGTTTCTGTCAAAGGATTTTCTCTGTAATTTACAGATCATTTTCCTCTCTGCATTTTCCCTCCTCTCAAAAGCCATAAAACTGAAGCACTTGCAGCCCTTTCCTTCCTCACAGCTGAAGGAGAGGCGGCCACAAGGAATGTACATGGAACTCCAGAGAAAAGAGAGAAAGCCACAGACCTTCAAGTTACAACCTGAGCTTGGATACTTGACCACATCCTTTTAAACTGACTCCATAGAGCAGAGCACTAATAGAGAAGTGTCCTCCCAGGAGCACGCAGCTGCGCATTTCATGTCAGTGGCCAATGTCCTGGCCATCTAACCCCTGGCACACAAGTAGGGATTGGTAGGGCTGGGCCAGCTCTCCTGAGGAAGGGTCTTGGCGGCAGCACCGACCACGGACAGGCGGCAGCTGGCCCTGACTCCTGTTGCACACAAAGAACTTGTTCCTATTGGAGATAGTCACCACTTGGGGGTGTCCATCTATGGTGGCCTGGCAGAGCTCTTCCAGGGCCTCTCCATCCTGCATCAGCTCCAGCTGCTGTTCTGACACGATCTGTGCTGCTGTCTTCCCCTCCCCCTTCCACAGCTCCTCAAACACCTGCAGAAGAGAAGGAGAGAGGAGTGTGAAGACCTGATGCTTCTGCCACCTCCTTGTGCCTCTGTGGTGATGTGGAGGGCAGGGAAGGGAGCTGCAGATCCAGTTAGCACCCAGATGCATGGCCTGACCCAGGGAGAAGCCACCATCTCTCCCATAACCTTCCCAGAGGGCTGGGACCCCCTCCCTTCTACAAATCAAATCTCCTGGTGTTAGCTGGCTCCTCCCATGAAGAGGAAGAGGATTCAGGTCAGCCAGGTGTGTATCCCTTACTTCCTGACCCAAGCAAGGCAACCTGTCCTCCTCATAGAGGGCTGGAGATGGATCTAGCTTGAATCCACTGAACTAATTAATGGAGGTGACATTTTATAAAGGATAGGCCACACCAGCAGCAGGAGGGAGCCACTGCATGTACAGTCCAGAGCAGCCTGCAGGAAGCAGGGCTGAAGGAGGCAGCAAAGTAACCCCATAATGAAGATATAAAATAGAAAACCACCAAAATCAATCACAGTTCACAGACTCTGGCCTCCCTTCCTTATGTCCTATTGGGAGAGTTGAGTCTAATCTGACTAAAATAGTTATCTGTCAATGGTCTACTTATTTTTTACTTGGATAATAACAACAGATCTCCAAAGGAGTCAAATTCAGGGAAAAGGCCAGATGTGGAAGGGCATTTGCTGCTGTGGTTGTTTTCCTCTCTCAGCCTGCAGCCATATGACACAGGGGCACTCCTGTCTCCATGGTGTCACTGTGCAGCCTCTCCCTCCAGGAAAGACTCTTCAGTAACCAGCACACATGCTAAAGTTGAGAGAAGGAGACACTCTGGGTGCCAGCAGGATTAAGTCTCCGGTCATGAGAATGGAAAACAAGCCAAGAATATGTATCATGACCGTGCCTCCGTTCAGCTGGTCAGACTCCTGTACCACCTGGCCCAGGGTGCATGGAGGAGGGTCCCACTGTGGGTGCTTCGGGGGCACGTCTTTAGCCACCTCTACCTGGTCCTGGTGGCTCAGGAGAAACAGAAGAAATGTGAACCACAGCCTTTCAAACAACATTTATGAGATGGTCAGGAAAAGTATGGAACACAGATCTTTAAACCTATTCATGAGACAACAGACCCGACCAGGAGAGAGGTGTGAGAGGAGTGGAAAGCAGTTAAGTACCCAGTGCTCATGAGCATCCCCACCGAGTCCACTGAGCCTTTCAGGGTGGGTTATCTGGGCGGGAGCTGCTCACAGGCAACTCTGAGGAGCTTCTGCTCTAGCCCTGCTTTATTTTGCTTAGCTAAGACTACAGGGGCACAGAACTTGTTCTGCAATTATGGGGACCGGAGCTGGTGCCATTACTGAGCAGCTGAGGACAGGAGGATCCCTTTAGGTTGTTGGCCAGGTAGCCTTGTCAGACTAGAAAGCTGCAGATCCAGTGGGGTAAACTAAGGTAGAGGACAACAGAGATATGTGTGTCCAGCACTTCCTACTACAGGAGCACTTGCTTATTCTAATAAAAAGCTAATGTTTATGAGCTCTATCATAACCTGGTGAAGTTAACCCCCATCCTTCAGGCTCATCTGCACAAACCCCTTAAAAGTTCCTAGTTCAGACATCCAAAATCAGAAAAGACGACCCTCAGGCTCATCTCTGACCAGCCTGCACATAATTACCTGCTGGGCCTTGTCACAGAGAACTCCAGGGCAGCTACTTCCAGGTATGGAGGCAGAGCTGTTTAGCAAATATAGAGAGCCACTCCTCCTGGCTCCTCCATCCTGTGGTTACCAGGGAACCACTTCTCAGGCCCAGGGGACCCTGAACAGGCTGCCGAGTCTTTCCTTGCCTGGAGCCTAAGGGTCAAATACTGGTGGGTGCTGTGACCACATCACCTGGATGGAAAGTAGGGCTCTCCAGTAGACATTTCTAAATGTCAAGGCTGTGGCTCTGGAGAAGGGCTGGCAGGACATCTAGTGATGTGGGGTATAGGGACTCAGACACAAGCCAGGAGCCACAGATGGGGCAGTGATAGCCTGTGTCCCTGGAAACTGCATCTATACTCTCCTTAACTGCTGCCCAACTATACAAGAAAACACACAGGCTCCTCACCTGCTGTTGCCAACCCTGGGCTTTTGAGTCAGGATAGGGAAGAATAGGCCTGTCGGAGGGAAATGTCAGGAAAGGAGCCATGTCCCTACAGAGAAGGGACAGCCCTCTTGGTCAAAGGCAACTATTACAGGAGGCCGTTCCTGTAAGAAGGGACAAACCCAACATGGCCCCTGATGGGGCAGGGCAGGATGAAGTGTGCAGAGAATGGAAGCACCTACAGAGACTTCAGTTATGCAACACAGTATCAGTGCATGGTACACTGTAATATTCCTACATTTCAAAAGCTTCTGGTGTTTTCTCTAAGACTCATTCCAGAGCACACAGAGGAAGTTGGTTTAAATGGCACTAGGATTGTGTTCAATGTGGCTTTCATTTTCACAGACCCCCACTGTCTGGTCCCACTGGAAGACTTAAGTGGACGATGCTCAGGAGACATGGGACCATCCACTTCCATCAAGACAGTCATAAAGAGCTGCGACACACATGGCATCATTTCCCCTGAGCTGCTTGGCCAGCAGTTAGGACGGAGCCTGGGCCACCTAGGACTAAACGCAGGTTAGCTGTGAAGCTGATGGCTCTGGAGTCTGATGTGTCCCAGTTGGCCTTGTCCTTATGAGGAGAGGTGACGGGACTGCCACCTGCCACTTCAATACACAGACCTCGCAACTGGAAGAGGACTGCAGGGTGCTTTTGTCTACAGTGGCCAGGAGGCTGTGCATCATGGCACACAATCTTCAGGTTTCTATTTCCGAAAAATAGCACTGCTTCATGGCGGATACCTCTTACTGCCCTGGCCCCAGGGTGCTGAGGGACCAAGGCAGTAAGCCTCAAAGGCCCTGGTGGGACACCCAGGAGGAGGAGGCAGTGACAGAGGAAAAGGACAGAACTAATTGGCAACAATGTCAGCACGAAGCCGGTAGAGAGAGGGATTAATAACAACGATAACACAGAGGAGGGAGTCTGTGGGACTCAGTACACTCTTGGGATAGGATGAAGCTCTGTGCACATCTTTACCAGCAGTCAGCCATGCCCTTCCTGGTCATCTAACCATCTGTGCCGCCTCCTCCGGCACTGTCAGAGGCAATGCCAGTATCAATAGGAGTGTTTTTTTCCTGCCACACACTTTCTAAAACCTAAGGTATTGTTGGACTCTTCTGTTACTGCATTAAAACTAATTATAACACATATTTCTTTTTATTTAAAACTTATAAAAATAAGATGCAAAAAAGACATGTAACCTAATTAGTAATTAGAGAAGCCCATCTCTGTCCAGTGTGATACTACCTCACATTCAGGAGCATGACTATAGTAAAAATCATGTGTGGTGTGATGCTTCTAAAGCTAGCACTGAGGAGGCAGAGGCAGGAGGGTGTCTGTAAGTTTGAGGATAGTGTGGTGTACACAGTGAGAAGTCATGGAGAAGAACCCGCTGTCGGCACTTAACTAAACCAGTGTAATTCCTGACAGTGTAATCGATATTCCTACAGATAAGGGCAGCTTTCAACCCGCATCAAAGAAGCGTCTCTTCGGAGCAAACAGAAAGCATTACAGGAAACCACAGCTGATCAAGATTAAAGCACAACTGATTTGGGGATGTTCAGCCCCCATTGACACAGCTACAACACTACCCTACACGCAGGGCTCAGGGCACACTGCCAAAAGATCAAAAAGGGTTGAGAAACTGGCTCTCCTAGAAATGACAGGGAACTTCACCTGGAAAACTCCAACAGTATGGCTGCATGAACAAGACCTTAAGAGTTACAACACCAAGACATGCTACTGTGGAAGGCGGAAAACGCACAGGGGCCCACCCTAGACAGAAGCCACAGGCAATTAAAGCCTGCTGAGAGGAGGATTAGCTGTCCACAGGAATGAGCCCCTGACTGGTTATCCAGTATGAAGTAATCCCTGAAAACATACACAGTCTGTGACTGGCAGATCTGAGGAGGGAAGCAAAGGCTGAGAGCACACCGAGATAAGCAACAGCAGAAGGCCACGGGAAATCATGAATAGGAGGCTAGAGTCCTAAACAGACCTAATCAGAAATTATCTCCAACACAGTATTATAATCAAGCTGTCAAGCATTCAGGACCAAGCAAGTACTGAGTTAAAAGCAGCCCTGTTAGAATTACAGCAGATTTCTCACTGGAAACCTTATAGGTCAGGAAGAAGCAGAATGAAAAAAAAAAATCCAAATAAGATTATTATGCTTAGCACAGATGTCCTTCAGAGTGAAGGACAAACAAAGCCCCTGCAGGACAAGTGAGAATCAACCAACTCTATGAGAGATGCTTGAGGAAGCTATGTGTCCAGAGTGAAAGACAGGCACTGTCACATGCTATCATTAGTGGAGCAGCTAGAAAAGACGGAAATATATATGAATCAAAAATTATCAATACAATGAACAAACATAAAGATGAAGAAGAGGAAAAATAAAGAATATTCATTTGCAAGAAAATCAACAGAATGGAAGGCACAAATCTATACTTTTCAATAGTCCATACATTCAGTAACACTGAATACAAGTGAGCTAAATTCTCCGATCAAATTATACAGACTAAGCCAAGTGGTGGCACGTATTGTTAATTCCAGCACTCAGGAAGTAGAGGTAGGCAGATCTCTGTGAGTTCGAGGACAGTCAGATTTACAACCTAAGTTCCAGGACAGCCAAGGGTACACACAGAAACCCTGCCTTGAAAAAAAAACAAACAAACAAACAAACAATACAGATTGGCTGAACAAATTTTAAAAAACCTAAGACCCAACAAAATGCTGATAGCATGAAACTCACTTCACAAATGAAGATCATGCAGATACTGAAAAGCAAAAGGATGGAAAATGGTATTTCAAGCAAACAAACTAAACAAAAATCCTAAGACGAGACAGGAAAGTTCATAGCATAACCATTAAGGGATCATTTCATCAGAAAAATATAAATCAGTATGTACTCAATGTTGTAACACCCAACTACAGAAAAAAAATACGAAAATCAAAAAGCCATGTGGGTGGCATACAGCTGTAAATCCCAGCTCCCTAAGGCTGAGACAGCAGGCTAACAAGTCTATTGACATCCTGAGCTAAACATACAGACCATCTCAGAAAACACAGAGAAAACAACCATGAGAAAGGGGACATTACCACGGATACTATAGACATGCAAATGATTAGAGATTATTTTGAAAAATGGTCTATTAACATATTGAAAAATACTTGGTAGTAAGTAAAAAAAATCAACCAACTATCCATGTAATGACAAGCCACAGCACTGCCTCTTCTTTCTTGAAGTCTCCATCTCTCTGAGTTTATGTCTGGCTGCTGCTGGCCCCACCTCACTCTTTTGCTCATCCCTTGAACATATACATGAGTCGAGTCCCAGAATGATGTCCGTCCAATAGCAATGACAATGATTTTTCAGTGTAGTATTTGAAGACCTATATTTAATGTATTACTGAAGGTTTTTGTCTGTCTGTCTGTCTGTCGGCTGCAAGCAGGGTCCTCTTAGCCCAGCCTGGCTATGAACTATGTAGTTCAGGCTGATCTGGAACTCTGGATCTCTCTGCCTTAGTCTGAGTACTGGCATTTCAGGCTTATATCACCACGAATGGCTATCAAATCCTTTATAATCAATAAACACAATATTCATTATTTCTGCTCAGAAAAATCAATGATTTTCTTACAAACGCAAAGCTAAGCATAGAAAACACAAGAGAAGCACCCCGAGGCCCTGATCCCTAGGGAGACTCCACCAGCAGCACACACTGAACACTTTGCAGATCGGCTTTTCATTTTCATTTCATGGCTGCATGGAAGCCAGAATTCACCCCACTCCTTCAGACATGCTGGAAGTTGATAAAATCAAACGTGTCTCTGTGTAGCTGAAGCCGGCTGTCAGCAACTTCCAGCCTTTCTTATTTCCCTCCACTGGAATATCTTGTTTGGTGCCGTCAGGTTATTTTTTGTGGGGCAGGGTGGGTAGGAAGGGCAAGGGGGAGGCTTCTGCTTCTCTCATTCCAAATGCCACGATTCATCTGCTGTTACATGTATATACAGTTTTTCTGCCCTCGAGCCATCTACTCTTTCCACAAGTGCTGAGCACTGTCATAAACATTTGTAATCCTCTGACATCTACGCAAGCCAAAACCCTTCCTAAGTGCTGGGTCCCTGTAGTTGACAGCCTCACACGAGGCAGCTCACAGAACTTCTCCAGTTCCTGTCTCCAGCTTCACAGTAGAGAGCTTGGAGTATGCTCAGTGGTGTCTCATAATTAACCAAAAGCAGCCGCTTCCCCAAAGCCTCACTTTGTAACCTGCCACTGCTGTCGAAGTGTATAAATATTAAATGCAAAAGGCACCATTAAAATAACATTAGGTTTCTGGCTGAAGCGCTGACAGCTGCGCAGTCTCTGAAGTTAAGATGAGGCGGCCACTAGGTGTTCTTTATCTTCCTGGGTACTCATCTGTAGTTTCTGAATTCCAGGACTCTCTCACCTACTAGCCTTGTTAGTGGGGATGGTTAGGGAGGTAGCCACTGTATATGATGCTCCTTTTCCCGTATCCCTACGCCTAGATGTGCATGTAAAATATACCATCTCTGAAGCACGCAGGGCTGACCCCAGCCTCCTGACTGAGGATCAGCTATTCAAGGACAGGTCTGCGAAAGAAACAAAGGTAGCCTTAGAGCTGGCTGTGAAGACTGGAGAGGAGTAGGAGCAGCAGGACTGGGGCCAATCTGTGGCTGCTAGGCCAGGGCATGGGGAAGCTACTTGGTCAGCAACATTTAGGGTGGACACTCAGGGCAAAAGTAGACAAAAGTTCTCTCAATAAGCTAAAACCAGAGCAGGAATCGCTGGCTTTCTACCTTTGCCAAACGAAATTCTCCAGCCATGGGCACGTACCACTTTGGTCGAGAAATGCACTTAGTGATGCCATCTGGGTTTTGCAGGGAACGTGAACTGGGACTGTGGAGCCATAGGAGCCTCTGGGGTGTGCACATACCTGCTTAGCTGCTGATGAAGAAATTGCTTTCCTGTGCAGCAGGTCCAGGAGCTCGGCCAGTGCAGCAGGTGTGACAGGACTAGCAGCCCCCAGAAAAGAAAAAGAAAGTCGAGATCTTACATCATCCAAGTGTCCACTGGCCTCCAGAATCTACACTCTCGCTCCTGCATGTTTAAATAATCAGCCAAGCCCAAGGACGAAAATATATAGACTAACGGGACCTTATTATTTTTTTATTTTAGGATAATGAGTGTGATTTTAAAAACTCTTTGTTTTACCACCCAACAATAACAGCTGTTGGCAGCAGTTACAGAAATAAACAACTGTTCAGTGCAATTAGTTCAAAGAAGGTGACTGAAAAATTCATGAACCACAAAGAAAAAGGGGAAAATAAAATACAGTAATTAAATATTTTTGACTAAAAGACCAGCCTAAAAATTACTTCAAATAAAACAGCCAACAAAACCACTTTTCTGGATGTTTTTATGCAAACAAATCCCTTTTCATTGTTTGTGATTTTCCATAAGGGAACACCATGCCCATCAGACCGTCGCCTGTCCCTCACAGGCCTTCTATATGCACTGTCCGTGTGCATCTGCAGACTCATCATGGCTTTCTGGACATGGATGGGTCTAGAGACTCACAATATCTTCATTTATATTATTATTCGACTATGCAAGATAGTATGACAAGAAAGTTGGGGAACACCACTACAGGTGTATTGACTCACACTCAAAGAAGCGAGGCATGCGGCAGACTGCTGAGAAGAGTCATAGAGCACGTCTTTACAAGTACATGGTCTAGTTACTCCTATATCTACACAGGAACTAGGATAATGAAATAGCTATCTGAAGTCACTGGGGGACTAGTTAAAATAGAAACCCTTTATAAATAGTGCAGAAGTGTGTCGCTGTAAAAGGACTCCGAAACACTTAGTACAACTTGCAAACACCTTCTGTAGAAGTCTTGGTTCCTGCCATTCGCTGTTGAGCTCTTTGGAGACTCTTAGGTAATAAGCAGCGAACCATGGCTCACCCCGCGGACCCGTTTCCATGAACTCCAGACCAATGACGTTCAAGCTCACTATGCTCTGTTCAATTCCTTATTAGGGCTCGTTCAGTCTAAGGAGGTCTGTCAGCCTTAAAATACTATGTATTCCAAAATATGGATAAAAGGGAATTCCGAGTGGAAATGAGGTTTGGTTTATGAACTGTCCTGATTAAAGTCTGAAAGGCAGAGAGGCAGAAGGCAGCAAAGCAAACAATGGCCTTTTCTAATCTCCCATCTTCACTGGCAACAAGAATGAGTTGGCTTTCACAATGTAGGTTGCTTAGATGTTCTACAATCCATAAAATACAGTCACCATTTATCTTATAGTGTAGACCATGTAGAGAACCCATTATAAGCACTGAGATTCATCGGAACTGCTGAAACAGAACCCCATAGGTGAGTGGTTTGTGCATAGAAACATTATTCCTCACAGCTCTCACGGCTGGGCACTGGAGGTAAGGGACCATAGAATCTGTATCTCGTGACTCCCTGCCTCCTTATTCCTGGTACCTTCTCGATGTGTCCTCAAATGAACTAAAAAGTAAGCTAGCAGCCAGGCCGTGGTGGCGCACGCCTTTAATCCCAGCACTTGGGAGGCAGAGGCAGGCGGATTTCTGAGTTCAAGGCCAGCCTGGTCTACAGAGTGAGTTCCAGGACAGCCAGGGCTACACAGAGAAACCCTGTCTCGGAAAACCAAA
>JADRCD010145582.1:3283-13657 GCA_019843815.1 Montemys delectorum
TGAGGCAGAGACAGGATATCTCTGTAGCCCTGGCTTTCCTGGAAATCACTTTATAGACCAGGCTGGCCTTGAACTCACAGAGATCCACCTGTCTCTGCCTCAAGAGTGATAGGACTGAAGGCCTGCACCACCATGCCTGGTCCTGTTTTGTTTTCATTGCTCATTTGATAACGATATCTAAGAAGCTGTTGCTCATCTACAGTTCTTCCCTTTCAATTTGCTCTGTCTTGAGTCCACTATAGTTTATGGTATCAGATTTCAGAACCAAGCTTTATTCTTTATGTGTAAATGCCTAGCTGATCCAACATCATTTGTTGGAAAGTTTTGTTTTCCCTTTAAACATTTCTTTGTCAAACCTGTGGCAGCCACTTATCTTGTGCCTGATGGTTGTGCTGCTGAGCCTTGGAGCCTTTGTGTGCCATAGTCATCAATGCCATTTTCTTTCTACATGCTCTCAGATACCAAGATGAACTTTATTTTAGTTTGCCTGCTGCAGCTCTTGAAGGGCCCTGCAGTGTACAGTAGTTCTAGTCGAAGCTTTCTGTGGTACTGTCACTTTCTCTCACAGTTGAGTAAAACTCATTTTATTCTACTTATATAACCTGAAAACACGGTCCGCATTTCTGGAATTGATGTAATAAAATGATGTTATGCTGGCAAGATGGCTCAGCAGGCAAAGACTGTTGGTGAGCAAGGCTGGAAGCCTGAGTTGGATTCCCAGGTAAAGGAAAGCAGCAGCTTGTCTCTGTTCTCCACGTGCTTGCACGCATGCACACTCGAACACTAATAATACATTTTTCATTAATAAGTAAAACCAGTAAGCCTTTTTCCGTTTAATAACTAATCTCAAAGCTAATTTTTCTGGCCTATGAAACATAAACATACAGGAACTACTAAATTAGAGAAACCATCGTATTTGTGTGTGAATGTGAGGTGTGAATGTGGCCAAACACAATTTATGCCATGTTGGCAATCAGAACCAGGGCTTCATACACACTAGTGTCCCACCAACTGAGCTACATCCTTAGCCTCAAGAAACTATCCTTTTAGGGCCTGGAAAGATGGCTCAGTGGTTAAGAATACTGGCTGCTCTTCTAGATGACATGAGTTCAGTTCCCAGGACCCATAGAAGACTGCCCACAGCCACCTGTAAGTCTAGCTTATGAGATCTGCTGCTCTCTCTGCTGCCCTCTCTTAACTTCTACAAGTACCTGCACAAACATGACGCACATGTATACATGCACATATATATATATATGTGTGTATAACATGTATATATGTGTATATATACACACATATATATGTAAAGCTTTAAAAAAAATTTTTTAAAGAAACTATTTTTTTTGAAATTGTATGGCATGGAGTAGGCAATGGTTTAACTTATACAGGTGTCTGCCACCAAGCCTGGGAACCTGAGTTTAATTTTCATTACCCATATGACAGGAAGAGAGAACTGACCCCCCCCCCCCCCCCGCCCCCAAGTTGTCTTCTCATGAGTGCCGTGGAACAAATAAATGCCTGCACATGTAAACATGACATTTCATGAGTACTAGTGACCAAAGCCTGCTGTTTGCTGGTGTGCCGTGTGAACAGCTGTGCTGGGAAAGCCACAGTGCCGCCATCTGCCTAACTTGCCTTCTGTCGCTCTGGTTGAACAGTCTGAAGGATCAGCCCCTGTGTCATCCTCTGTCGGTTCTATAATCAAAACTCCTGGTCAGCCACAAGTATGTGTGAGCCAGGCCACCATGGCGACCTGCAAGGGCACAGCTCCTGCTGCTGTCACTGCTGCATCCCTGGTGTCTGCAGCGAGCTCCATCTCTGGGAAAGCCACAGTGTCCGGTAGGTACCGTGACACTCCTTCTCTGCCTCTGTCATTAGACAAGAATGTTTGGAAGGCATTCATATTTTGCATAGTATATCATTAAATAATCCAGAAATATTTTCCAAATGGCTACTTTGTACTACAGCTAAGGAGTTGGTTCCTGGACACCAAGCTTGGCAGCAAGTGCCCTAACTCTATGGAGCCATGGAACTCATTATATGGACCAGGTTGGCCCAGACTCCTGCCTCTGCCTCCTGAGTGTTGGGATTAAAGGGTGTGCACACCACTGTCACTGAGACCAGCATTTGGAGGTGCTTCCTTTTTCTCTTCCTTCCATATCCTGGCTCAAAAAAAAAAAGAAGAAGAAGAAGAAGAAGAAAGCTTTTTCTGTAGCATGGGCGCCAAAAGGTTAAGAAAGTCAGGCCTTTAGAGTGTGTGTCTTGGTCAGGGTTTCTAGTCCTGCACAAACATCACGACCAAGAAGCAAGTTGGGGAGGAAAGGGTTTATTCAGCTTACTTCCACATGGCTGTTGATCACCAGAGGAAGTCAGGACTGGAACTCCAGCAGGTTAGGAAGCAGGAACTGATGCAGAGGTCATGGAGAGATGTTCCTTGCTGGCTTGCTTCCCCTGGCTTGCTCAGCCTGCTCTCTTATAGAACCCAAGACTTCCAGCCCAGGGATGGCACCACGCACAAGGGGCCCTACCCCCTTGATCACTAATTGAGAAAATGCCCCACAGCGGGATCTCATGGAGGCACTTCCCCAACTGAAGCTCCCTTCTCTGTGATAACTGCAGCCTGTGTCAAGTTGACACACACAACCAGCCAGTACAGTGTACATTCTCGTATATAAACACTGAAATGATGAAAAAACAGACGTTGTTGATCCCTGTGTACCTTTCTATTACGCTGTTTGTAGAGATTCCTGTCCTACTTTTTTGTTTTAGGACAAGAACACTTGAAAAATAAATTATTATTTCATTTCAAAGTTTTATTGTGAAATCTCCATTATCCATTGCCTCCTGCATCCAACTTTTTATTTACTAAAGGGTGATTGTCCTGGGAACTTCCTTGTGGGAGAAACAGAGTGTCAGAGAGGGCAAGAACTTAAAGGAAATGGCTGAACTTTACTTGTCATTGTCTTCCCACTTTAGGATTGTTAAAAATTCATTCCGGTCAGTCCAGTCCCCAGCAGGCTGTCCTGACAATTCCCAGTCAACTCAAGCCACTAAGCATCAACACCTCTGGTGGTGTGCAAACGGTCTTGATGCCTGTGAATAAAGGTGCGTGCCACCCTTGTACTGAGGCAGTTCTGTTTCAAGGGAACACTCCTACTAGGTGGTGATGTCCCTGTGCTTTGTGCAGCTTGTCGTTTAACCTTTATGTTTCATTTTATGTGTGTGAGTGGGTTCATGCAAGTGTTAAGTTCTCCTTCTCCAGGGTCCCAGGGATTTAGCTCAGGCTGTTAGGATGCATGGTGGTAAGCCCCTGTGTCCCCTGACCAGTGTAGCTTGGCTCTAGCTGCCCATTTTTAAAGATATGGCAAAAAAAAAAAAAAAAAATGCTTTGAGCATTTGTGAGAGTTGGGTTTATTTCATTTTTATTTTCTTAGTTTACTGACATGCGTTCATGTCCATAGTGGAGGTTGTAGCTTAGTTATTCCACCACTAGTGGGCAGCACAGTTTAAGATTGTGCTGTACATTTAAAATGGGCTCTCACATGGGAGTTAGGTCATTTGTAATAAAAATAATTTCTGTCTCTCAAGGAAAGCAGGGAAGAATGTAAATGGCATAGGGTGGAGTAGGGCCGTGAAGCTTTGTCTTTGACATAGCATGGCCGTTGCACTCAGGAATGCTGTGGCCATGGCATTCACCTTCCCAGGGCTTGCACAGGGCTGGGCCTGTCAGCTCTGTCTTGGATGGAAGAGGGCCTTACAAGCCCAGCCCCTCCATAGGGGCACTGTTAGCAGTCGGTGGTTAACGAGAGAAGGGGGGTACCATCTTTAGTGGTCTAAGCACTGGTGAGTAGGTAGCTGCACACCAAGGCCCGTGTGCAGTGCTGGTTAAAAGTCAATCTCAAAACGTAAAGATAGGGCCGTGGGAGCAGCTTCTAGGACACAGGAGATGGTAGCATAAGAGAAGGTGGGGGAATGAGTGGCCAGCACATATTATATGCATATATAAAGTTGCTAAAGATTAAATTAATCACTGACTTCTGTCACTGTTATAATCTCCTCTTCCTGTGTCTTAGTGGTTCAGTCATTTTCTACCAGCAAATTACCTACTACTGTCCTGCCCATAAGTGTTCCAAATCCAGCTGCCCCCAGCTCTGCTCCAGTAGCAATTGCCAAAGGTATGTAGGACCTCACAGTATCTTGATTTCAAAGTTTCATGCTTTGAATTTCAGCATCTGTTAGCCACTTGACAAATACATGCTAAGTACTGTGTCATAGTCTAAAGGAAATAGACACTATGGGGTGTCAGGCCTCATTTTTGCCTTCAGTTTATAACCTGATTCAAGAAAGCTGCATAAATAGCAAACTATGGTTGGTAAGTACAAAGCAAATAGTCTGAAAAGTGATTCCTGACATATTGCAGTCCAGGATTTATGTCCAGGGCTGTCAGGGACAGGACTTGTATAAACCAGACTTTTAAAGAGTAGAGAACCCTTGAACTGTAGGGAGGTCAAGGGGTATAAACTTGTATGGGCTTGTATAAACCAGACTTTTACAAAGTAGAGAGCCCTACAGCTGTTGGGAGTTCAAGAGGTTTAAGGGAACAATAGAGACAAAACTTGAAGGGCTTATTTTATTTTAGAGCTTAAGCACCTAGGGATCCATTTAGGCAGCATAGTTGTGAGAAGGGAGTTTTAGTGGGAGTAGACTGACCTAGCAGGATATCCCTGATTTTAAGACTAGATTAGTAGAAGGTGGGTACAGTGGATCGATCATCTATGACACTTAGCAATGACAGGCTCATATAGTCAGAGCCTCTAGTGTATTAGTCCCCAGTACCTGCTGCTTTGTGGATCCAACACTATCAGTAATTCTTATGTCAGTCCTTCAGTTAGCTGTCACACCCTAGATTGTGTTGGGAGTGTGCACACATCCCACGTACAGGAAGCAGTGCAGTTGTTCTGGGATCCCATCATCTCGGGAGGTGGATTTGTAATTTGCTAAATGCTCATTTAAAGCAGAGTATAGCTGACAGGTCCAGGACCTGAGCTTGTTAGTAAAGCTTTATTGGCATACAGCCACTCCCACTTGCCTTCATATTATTTTTCAAACTCCTAAGAGTTTGGTTCCTGCAGACCATATGACTCACAATGCTTCCAGTGTTTATGGATAGGGAGCGTTTGTTTGCCCTTAAGCAAAAATTGCTGTGATAGCATTAATGCCTCTCTGCACCAGACTGCTGCGTTTAATTTTGGACCAGGACAGAACATCTTTTACTTTTGATTTTATTACATTAACTGTATGTGTGCCCGTTGGTATGCACACACCACGGCACACATACAGAAGTTTAAGGACAGTTTTCAACAGTTGCACCCTGTGAATTACAGGGACCTAGTTCATGATGTCAGGATGGCAGCACACCCGTTTGCCACTGCACCAGCCCTCTTATTTTTTAAGCAAAGTAAAATGTGCAGTGAGGTGCATAGCCATTAAATACAGTAAAACCTTTTTTCGGTAAACCAAAGAGAGGGAAGACTCAGCAATACCAAATATCCGGTAATGTAGAAAGGGAAAAGGGGGATAGAAACAATGGTTCTGGCCATTGTAGATGAAGGCACTTGCCACCAAGTCTCCCGTGGACCTGAGTTGAGGCCCCAGGGCCCACACGGTGGAAGGAGAGAACAAATTCCCACAAGTTGTTTTCTGACCTCCTTATGTGCCCTGGTACATGTATATCCATATACATACATATGCATGCATACCAAACAAGGCTAAGATAACAGAAGGGCAGATGTGCAGCTAGAGAGATGGCTCAGCAGCTAAGAGCTCTTACTGCTCTTGCAGAAGACCTCAGCTTGGATCTCCGCACCCGTATCCTAAGGTCATAGCTGCCTATAGCTCCCAGCCTCACCCTGGGGAGCTGAGTCTGATGACTTCTTCCACCTTCAGTGGAGTTCTCACAGTCCTGGCACACATGCACACATAGCCAGTAATAAAAGGTTTTAAAAATCTTAGATTTGTGGGACAACCCTAAACATTTTAAGGAAAATTAAAAGGAGATATATAGAATATATTCTAGTTCAAAGTGCAAACACATAAAATAGAAGAGCCAAAGTCAGACATGGTGGTGTACCCCTCTAATCTCAGCATTCAGGAAGCAGAGGCTGATGTTGCCTTTTTAGTGAGACATTCTCATGAGGCTATTAATTGACTAGCTTTTTTGATATCAGAACAATCTTGAACAGGAATCAGGAAGACAGGATAGCAGATAGATACTAAGGAGCCTCAGCCTTTGAAGTAGTCAAAGATTACAAAGACTCATGAAACAGAGAATAATGCCCATGATACAGTCAGTGGAGAGGGGTCTTTTTGATGACAAGCAGTGGATTGGGAGGGAGTGGACATACCATGTCTGAAAGCAGTGATATTCCTTCCTTACATCACAGGTAACAACTAGCTTAAATTAGAATATAAACTTGAATATGAAAGATCTAAAAACTTTTTCTGAAAGAAAATATGAGACACAGGATATTGGAAAAGGAACTTAATTATGAGAGCCTTGCTTTATCAGAGTATATTAAAAGCAAAACGTCAAGCTTAAGATAACCTCCACAAATACATATATAACACAAAAGAATCATGTCTTGAATATATACAGACCACTCAAAACCAGTGTGAAAAACACTGATAAACACTTCTCAGAAGAGGACTTCCAAATAGCTCAAAGCCTGTGAGACTTACTCAGCTTTATTAGCTATGAAAGGAAATGTAAATTAAAACGCTAGCAATGAAGCAGGATCACAAGAATTCAGTTTACGCAATACAGAGGCAGTGAGAGATGTAAAGCAACCAGGGCCTGGGTTAGCCACTGTGGGGCTAGACGTACCACACACAGACATACACTCCTGTACTTAAGTCAGTAAAGGCAGAGAAGCTGTGCAGAAACAAGAACTGTGTCAGCATAGTTTTTTCAAAGGAATATCCTCTGAGATACTGCTGTTTACATCAGCAGAGTTAATGGGCTTGACTATTTCCTGTCAAGGACAGAGTGTTTTAAATTTTATAGTATTTTCACACATATATATGCATATGTAATACCTTGGGAATGAAACTCAAATGTAAACAAGAAGTGGATTTATGCTTCATATACCTAAAGATAATTTTATATATTATTTTTAATTTTATATGCATTGCAGCTGCTTGTAGTAGCCTATACCTATCATCCTAGTACTTGGGATCATGAATTCCAGACTAGCTAGACCATAGAGGAAATTCTACGCCATCCTAGGCTAATGAGACCTTGTCTGAAAATACCAAAAATAACATAATAATAATAGTTTGTATACAAGAATGGTTTCTTCTGTGAAGTTACATACTGGCGTTCAAACAGCGTTGGGTTGTGGCCTGTGGTATTGAAAGCCAGATAAAACTAACTTGAAAATTGCCAAGTGCAACAGATCTGCTTTTTGCTTTCTGTGTTGTGTCTCAGAATACTAGAATAGTATTTCAGTTTGGTAAACTCATCTGGAAAGATGATACCAGAAATGATACGTTCAGAGCTGTGTGCTAATATCAGTCCTGGGTGGGGTGAGAGAGGTACAAAGCAGCGTGGTGTGGTGGACAGTCTACCTAGAGTTGACTCCCCCTGAGACCTAAGCAAATGGTTATCTCATGTGCTAAGCTTTTGAGGGCAGAAGCCATTTGAGTCTCCTGCTTTGTTGGCACACCTCAGGCCACAGAACCCTCAGTTAAGTTCAGCTGTTCAGAGGGCTCAGGGTCTCCACCACTGGCCCCTGACAGTTCTCTTTGTTGATCTTCCTTTGTAGTGAAGACTGAACCAGAAACTCCTGGGCCAAACTGTATCTCACAGGAGAACCAGGTAGCAGTGAAAACAGAAGAGAGCTCCGAGCTAAGCAACTACGTCATTAAGTGAGTACTATAGTGTCTTTTGGTTCTGCTTTTGGTGTCTTTGTGATGCTTTTCAAAGTCACTGTGACAGCTGAGCATGTGCAGACACTGAGGTAAGCATGGTAGGGGCATTGTCCTTGCAGAACTGAAGAGTTTATTTTTTTATGTGTACGTGGATTTTGTCTGCATGTATGTCTGTATACCACTTGTGCACCTGATGTCCTGTGAGGCCAGAAGAAGGTGGCAGATCTTCTGGGACTAGAGTGTCAGATGGCTGTGAACCACCGTGTCAGTGCTGGGAATTGAACTTGAGTCTTCTGGAAGAACAGCCAATGCTCTTAAACACTGAGCCATCTTTCTGGCTTCTGAAGAGTTTAGCCAGTGATATAACTTAAAGGTAGCACTTGATCAATAGCCATAGGCCTCCAAACTTATAAGTCGCTGTTGTGCAGTCTGTGCTGAGTGGATGGCACACTCAAGTGTAATCACCCTGGTGTTTGCAGTCTTTGTTCCTGGATATTGTGCTTCACAGGGGCCTCTGCAGAGCCATGCATTCCTCTTGCTTTCTCTAAAGTTTTCTCTTTTTCAAATTAGGAACCTCCTTCTGATCAGGTACTTTGAATTTCTGGGAGCTTCTAGAGACAGTAGAATCATGGTGTCTCTTAACATGACACATGGAGGCATTGGTCAATAAGCCTAAGATAGACATTTGTATAATAGCAATAACCTTACAAATAGATCTTGCTACTAATTTTCAAATGTAGATAAAATGTCTGTGATAGTTGTATATTTAGCCAAAATCTGTTTGTTCTTGATTTTAAGCATAAAATTCCTTATAAAAGGAGATCTATAACCACGAATGATGGTGCATGCCCATAATCCCAGCCCTGTGTGAGTAGAGGCAGGAAGATCAGGAATTTAAGGTCATCTGCAAATTTGAGGCCAGCTGGAGTTACATGAGACTCTGTCTTTAAAAAAAAACAGAAAAAAACAGAAGGGAGAAAGGAAAGGAAGCTATTTATTAGCAGAGAGAGAAGGAGAAGGAGGGAGAGAGAGATTGAGATACTTATTAGTGGGAGAGAGAAAGGGGAGCGTGCACTGTGTGTGTGTGTGTGTGTGTGAGAGAGAGAGGGGGGGGGAGGGAGAGAGAGTGTGCACATGACAAGCCTGCAAATTCTCTCTGTCTGCCTTCCCAGGGTAGACCATTTGGAGACTGTCCAGCAGCTCTTGACAGCAGTAGTGAAGAAGATCCCACTAATTACTGCAAAAGGTAAGACAGTGCCCTCAGTGCATTTTGTTAAGCTAGTAATCACTTGGAGTGTTACCATGATTGTTACTTTAGCCAGATGTTTGCAGGGGTCTTGTACTCACAGTATCTTGGTTGCATCCAGTTAGACATGGTACAGGCAGTGCTGACACCAAAACCAAGAGCCCTAGGAGTGCTAAGCAGATGCTTTACTTCACAGCCCCTCACGTAAGCCTTTAATCACTTATTTTTTATATTTGTTTTTGTATGTAAATTTAAAACGTTAAGTACACACTGCTGAGACATTGTGTGCCGCCCCTACTGTCTGATATGCGTGCTTTACATAGACATTTCATTAGCTACAGTCTTTCGTGTGACAGTGTCTCCTCCAGCTCACAGCTCACAGCCAAGGACTTGGCAGTGACACCAGGTTATTAACTCATACAGCTCTGGGTGACAAGGCAGGTACACATTTAGCCCTATAAGACCATTACTATTTCTCTCAGATTTAAAATGACATACTGTTTGGAAATGTGCAGTTTTCAAGACCCCAACAACAGAGTCTGCTGTGTTGTGCCCTGGTTAGTGGGATGAAATGGTTGATGCCTTATCATGAGTTGTTCTGACAGTAAAGGTTGAATAGACAACCTTACTAAGGGAAACTGGTATTTGTTTATGGGCAAGATCACCATGAGAGTCACAAGGAAAGTGTGCAGCAGTCTCCTGCCATGTGCATCATGTGGGCATGAAATGGTAGACTGACAACTTTGCTGATTTTTTTTTTCCACCTATAGCAGCAGAGAAATTGCTGAGCCTTTTGGTACAAGCTCACAATCCTAGCTCTTTGGGAGAATCATAGAGAACTATGTTGAATTCAAGGCCTGCCTAGGCAACTTACTAAGACCCTCTCAAGTTTTTAAAAATATAAAAGAGAGGACTCGGGATGAAGTTCAAGAGTCCAACACTTACCGATCATGTGCAGGGTCCTGGGTTAGATCTCTAGTATTGACTCCATAAATAAAATATCTCCTTTTCTCATTTTGGGAATCATTTTGAGGTAGTTAAAAATATACTTTCAATGATGGTTTTCCATCTTAATGGAAAAGATGTGCTCCCTTCCTCCCTCTCTGTCTACTTACATAAAAACTCAGAATGTTAAAGCTAGAACTGGGCAGTTCAGGACCATCTGTTACAGTTTACAGGGAAGGACACTGAAGCCCAGA